>MCJB01005947.1:194259-213412 GCA_002018475.1 Nicotiana obtusifolia | reverse complement strand
CCCCCCCACAATTGTAGCATAATAAAATCCAATGAAAAAGGAGCTTCCACGTCCATAGAAAAGGGGACACCACTAGCCGTGAAGAAGCTCCTCGAGGCATGGCTGACTGGTGCATTGGTGAGCGTGCTCAACAGGCCCACTCCAGGCACGACTACAGAAACCGCAAGGGCATGCACGATACAACGAGCAGACGAACAATGCGACCGGCCGAACCCTGCAACAATATGTATAATTCACAATATTACTAACAGTGCAGGTGACAACGCCCTCACTGCCATTCTAAAGAGGATGGAGGAAATGGAGAATGAAAACAAAGCACTTCGAGACCAGATGAAAGAACACCAGGAACGAGTCGACAAGATACTGGGCGCCACTAAGTTATTGCCAAAAGGGGAGGCCGACAGGTTCGTCGAGCAGCCATACAGTGATGCAGCAGCCCCGCATGCCATACCAAAGACCTTCAAAATGCCACCCTATCTTAGGATATACGACAGAATGACCGATCCTGAAGATCATGTGACCTATTACATCACCACCGTGAAAGACAACGACCTCGCCAAGGAACAAGTGTCCTCTATTTTGCTAAAGAAGTTTGGTGAAACCCTTACAGGAGGAGCACTAACATGGTACTCACACTTACCAACCCGTTCCATAGAAGCTTTCGAGGAAATGGCCGACAAGTCCGTAACCGCACACGTTGGAGCCAAGAAGGCCGAAGCGAGAGTAATTGACATATTTGCTGTCAAGCAATCCTTGGGAGAGGAAATGAGGTTCTTCCTCACCCGGTTCAACAGGGTAAGGATGACTCTGCCGAATGTATCCAAGGGGATGGTAGTCGCAGCTTTTCAAAACAGGCTAAGTAGGGATAGTTTAAGAGAAACTAGAAAATTATTGAGCCGGTTGATGAAATACCCTCCAACCACTTAGGACGAGATCCATAATGCCTATTATGCCGAAGTTCGAGTAGATGAGGACGACCTCAATGGACCGACTCATCAACTCATTTTGGTACAGGCCAAGTCCAGGAAAGAACGAAGGGACAACGTCAGAAGGGACCACCCGGTCTTACGATCCAACAGGGAATGACACCAGCTATATGTCAAGGCACCTGTTGCACCTTCCCTCTGCTATGAAGAAGACACGTCCACGCCAAGGATTGGGACTCACCGAAACGAGAGAGGTATGCCTCCTTATTATCTACTCACAATTTTTGCGTGTCACCTACAGAAATAATCTATGCCCTTGAGAAGCTGGGGACTAAGGTAAAGTGGCCGTCAAAGATGAGATCCGATCCGAACACCAAAAAATCCGACGCCCTCTGTGAGTTCCATGAGGAACGTGGGCACAAAATAGAAGATTGCATCGCTCTCAAACCAGAAGTCGTAAACATGTTGCGGTAGGGATACCTCAAGAGCTGTTAAGCGACAAGGGGAGGAACAACTTCGCCAGAGGACGTGCATACCCAGGCCCGCCGAAGCCTCTATCACCAGCTCGTACCATCAACATGATCATCAGTAGTGGCGATGACACCTCTGTCAACAGCGTGAAGTTCACCACCACCCACAATCTCAAGCGGTCTATCACCCACGAACGGTACGTCGGATTCGAAAAAAGTATAATCTTCGATGAGTCAGATGCCGAGGATTTGACATTCCCTTATAATGATGCCTTCGTCATTACTTTACGTATTTTAGATAGTGATGTCAAACGTATCATGGTGGACAATGGAAGTGGAGCGTGCATTATTCATCCCCGAGTCCTCACCCAAATGAGACTCGAGGACAAGATAGTGTCGCGCTGCATCACGCTAACTGGTTTTAATAATGTAGTTGAGCAGACGTCAGGGGAAATTACATTCCCCGTCTTAGCCGGCGGCATAACTCTAGAGACGACATTCCACATCATGGACCAGGCTACCGCGTACAACGCCATAATGAGATGACCATGGATACATCCTATGAGAGTCATCCCTTCCAGCCTATACAAAGTAATTAAATTCCCAACACCATGGGGAATATTCAGCATACACGGATAACAGCACACGTCCCGGGAATGCTACTGCATTGCCTTAGATAGTATGGCAACCCAACTGAGAAAAGACAAGGAAAAAGAGGCATAGCAACCAACATGGTCGACATCGACGCAACGAGAGACTAGGGACGTCATCATGGATCTCGAAATGGTCGAAGCTGCGGATTCGACCATAGAAGACCTCGACCCCATTCAATTGGACCTCAATGACCGTAGCAAAAAGGCCTACATCAGCTGCAAACTCCTGGAACCAGGTAAATTTAGTCAATTCCTAATAATTAATGCAGATTTGTTTCCCTTCAGCCATGTAGATATGTGGGGCATCCTTAAGGAAATCGCCGCACACAAATTAATGTCGACCCATTCTACCCCTTAGTAAGGCAGTTCAGGTATAAATTCAACCCCACCATCAACGATGCAGTCCGCGAGGAGGTGGAGAAACTGTTAGAAAATGGCTCCATCAGGGAGTCGAAGTACCCCAAGTGGATCGCCGACATGGTGATGGTCAAAAAGAAAAATGGAAAATGGCGGATGTGCGTGGATTTCACAGATTTGAACAAGGTATGTCCGAAGGATTCATTCCTATTACCCCACATCGACCAACTCATCGACACAACTGCCGGGAATAAGCTACTGAGTTTTTTGGACGCGTACTCAGACAATAACCAAATACTTATGGAGGAAGAAGACCAGGAGAAGAACACGTTCATCACCCACCAAGGAACATACTGTTATAGGGTCATGTCATTTGGGCTGAAGAACGCGAAGGCTACATATCAAAGATTGGTCACAAAAAGTTCAAAGACCAGCTCGGCAAGACCATCGAATTATATATAGATGACATGTTAGTCAAGTCTGTAAAGGCAGAGGATCACATCGACCATTTGAAGGAAGCCTTCGACATACTAAGACGGTATGGAATGAAACTAAATCCGTAGAAATACGCGTTTGGCGTAGCCACAAGAAAGTACTTGGGCATTTTGGTGTCATAGCGAGGGATCGAGGTCAACCTAGACCAAATCAAAGATATCGAGGAGATACCGGAACTATTGATGACCAAAAAGCAAGTCCAAAGGTTAACTTGTCGAATCGTCGCCCTATCAAGATTAATCTCACGGTCATCTGATAAATGTCATAAATTTTTTGGCATACTCAAGAAGGAAAACGGCCTCGAATGGACTCCCCAGTGCGTCCATGCTCTGCAAGAGCTGAAGGAATATCTATCATCACCACCTCAAAAAATTGGCTCTGGCATTAGTCGTAGCTTCACAAAAGCTTAGACCCTATTTCGAGTGCCAACCCATCTCAGTCGTTACAACCTTTACCTTGAGGAGAATTTTGCATAAACCCTAGCTATCGGGGAGGCTGGCCAAGTGGTACATCGAACTAAGTAAGCACGATATCACATACCAGCCACGAACGACAATAAAGTTGCAGGTGCTCGCTGCCTTCGTCGCAGACTTCAGTGCAAAGATAATGCCTGAAATCGAAGAGGAAGTCGTCCAAGCTTTCGTCCAAACACAAGATCTCTGGGTCCTATACACCTATGGCGCATCCAATGCATCAGGGTACAGACTGGGACTCATACTCGAGGTCCCTATAGGCGACGTAATTCGCCAGTCCATAAGGTGCCTGGATATGACTAACAACGAGGTCGAGTATGAGACCATAATTGCAGGGTTGAAGCTAGCCTCAAGTATGGGGCGAAGCGGTTGAAACTCCACTGTGATTCCCAGCTCGTAGTAACCAAGTCACAGGGACTTTCCAAATCAAGGAACAGAGGTTAAAAAAATATCAGGCTGAGAACTGCAAACTACTGCCTGCGTTCGATGAATGCCAGCGACCAGAGCCCACGTGCGTAGAATGCCGAAGCGGACGGCCTCACCAAAGTGGCCGCAACTACCAAAAGTATCATGAAAAGGGATAAAAATGTAGTTCACCTCCTCAACTCATCACTAGACCTAATCAAGGTAAGAACCGTAAACTTAGCTGGGATTGGCGCAATTGTATTATCGCCAGCAGGATGCCACGCTCCCAGACGACAAAAAAGAAGCCAAGAAACTGAGAATGCAAGCAGCCAGATACAGTTTCCTCCATAGCGATCTGTACAAAAGGACTTACGACAGTCCTCTAGCGAAATATTTGTGCCCAAACCAGACCCAGCGTGTCCTCGAAGAAATCCATGAAGGCCATTACGGTGCGCACTCCGGCAATCGAGCACTAGTCAGATGCCTCATATGGGCGGGATACTATTGGCCCACCATGAAAAAGGACGCCTCAGAGTTAGTGAGGAAATGCGAATAGTGCCAAAAGTATGCCCCAATGATTCACCAAGCAAGCGAACACCTCCACTCAGTCACCTCCCCGTGGCCGTTCATCAAATGGGGAATGAACATCGTGAGCCCCCTCCCAGCAGGGCGAGATAATGTACGATTCCTTTTGGTTTTAACTTACTATTTCACTAAATGGGTGGAAGCAGGATCATTCTCCCAAATACGGGAATAAGAGGTAATCACATTTATATGGAGGAACATCATCTACCGATTCGGCCTATCCAAGGAGATCAGCTGTGACAACGAACCCCAGTTCACAGGAAAGGAAACTGCTAAATTCTTCGAGAAATGGCATATCAAAAGAATACTCTCAACCCCATATCACCCAGTAGGTAACGTGCAAGAAGAATCCTCCAACAAATCCATACTAAACATCATGAAGAAAAAACTTGAGGGCGCCAAGGGACTGTGGCTGAAAATACTACCAAAAGTATTACGGGCCTACCGAACAACTGCGAAGATGAGCACAGGAGAGACACCTTACTCTTTGGTCTATGGGACCGAGACAGTAATATCATTCAAAGTCGGAGAACCCAGCCTAATGTACTCCGAGGAAAGCGCTATGAGTAACGATGAAAGCATAAGGCAAGAACTCGATGAAATCGACGAGTGAAGGGATATGGCGTACATAAGAATAGTCGCCCAATAACAACAAGCAGGAAGCTATTACAACAAGAAAGCAACGGTCTGGTCGCGTAGAGTCGGGGACTACGTACTGAAAGCCAAAATTCAAGCGAGCAAAGACCCCCGGGAAGGCAAGCTGAGTACAGAATGGGACGGCACGTACAAAATCATAGCCAAAGCAAACAAGGATTCATTCCAACTAGAGACAATGAAGGAAAGAAACTACCAAACAATTGGAATGTCAGCCACCTCAAATACTTCAACTTGTAAGAGAAAAAGTGTTCCCCAAGTCGTACTCTTTTTCCCTCACTTGAGTTTTGTCCCATTTAGGTCTTCTGAAAGAGGCTTTTAATGAGGCGTCAAAGGGAACACTTCGAGTTGAAGTACGAGAAGGAGAGTGTTTTTTACTCTTTCATTACCCGACTCCTCGATACTCTCCAAGTCGAACAATGTAGGGACTAGGTAGATTGGGAATGGGACTGGAACGCCAGCCAACACCCAAAACCTGTAACTCTCTCTAAGTATGTAACCAAAGCAACAACATCGAATTAATAAGAAACTTAGAATTACCAGAATACCTTTTTGTGTTAAGGGTTACGTTCGACCACGCTCGAATAACACGTATCGACCCCCGGCCATGATTTAATGAAAGGTTATGTTCGACCAAATTCGATCAAACACCTACCAGCCCTCGTCCACGATTTAATACTAGGTTGTGTTTGACCATGCTCGAACAACACTTATCGACCCTCGGCCGCGATTTAACGAAAGGTTATATTTGACCAAATTCGAACAAACACCTACCGGCCCTCGACCAGGATTTAATACTAGGTTGTGTTCGACCATGCTAGAATAACACTAATCGGCCCTCAGCCGCGATTTACCGAAAGGTTATGTTCTACCAAATTTGAACAAACACCTACCGGCCATCGGCCACGATTTAACGAAAGGTTATGTTTGACCTCGCTCGAAGAAACACCTACCTGCCCTCGACCGAAACTTAACAAAAAGTCAAGATCGACCAAGTTCAAAAAACACCTAAGAAACACACTCGACCTATATAAACAAAGGGCTTATATGACCCATGAAGATTCGGCTCCAAGGCCACGGCTAGCTAAAAGACAACAACAATGAGAAGGACAAAGAACGAAACGAGCAAACAATAGAAGCAAAAAATATACAAGTATAGAAAGTAACCCACAGGAATGGAAGAAGATGCAAGGAACAACTTTGATATTTCATACTTACATTTTTTAATAAGGCTCTTGAAGACACCGACAAAAATACACAAAAAAGTTTTTAAAAAGAACTACTGGTCATCGTCATTGCGGCCTTCAGTTCCCTCGCCAGCTCGGGCTTCAAGCTCATCACCGCTGATACCTTCACCGTCTCGGTCCCCAACGCCCTAAATATCCTCGTCCGGAGGGTATATGTAATCATATCAGGCCTTGTCCTCAAGGCGATCTATAGCATCCTTATCGCCCTCATCTTCCTCACCAAGATGAGGAGTAGTCAGATCATCACCACAAGCAATCCGAGCCTCGTGAGCCTTGACGCGAGCACCCTCAAAGTCCGCAGCAGAAACGGAGCCCGCTACATGAAACTTGCGAAGCACGTCCAGCCGGTCTTTGGCGTGCATCCACTCTTTGTACAAGTCACAAGGAATGTTGGGGAAGCCAAAACCCGTAGATGAAGAAGGCCGTTCAAGTAGTTTAGCCTTCTCGGCCTCTAGACTAGCAACCCGGTCATAAAGATCAGAGGTCTCTTTCTCCAACACCCCAATCCTTTCATCGAGCCACCCTTCTTTAAGCCTTGCCATTGACAAGTCATTTTCTCGCTCGGAATGGAGAGTTCAGATTACCACCTCAAGGGACTCTGTTTTCCTCAAATCTTCCAACCAAGCGGACTCCGCCTTCTCTAGCTCCTCCATCTTTTTGGCGACCTCGCCACTAAGAGCCTCCACACTGAATTGACACTCCTCAAGCTGGCGTCGCAGCAAGATTACTTGAGCTTGGTGATCACTGCACTGGGCTTCTACCCCTTACTAAGCTCAAGATCTTCTTCTTTACTCCTCAACGTCCTTTCCAAGATGCTACACTTCCCAACTACCCGCACCAACTCCTCGTCTCTTTTCTTTAAGTCCTCCCTCAGTTGGCGCACATCGCCAGTTTCGTGGAGCCGACACCGGAGCTCCAGGTACTTCTCAAGGCATTTGAAGTACTTATCATTCAACTTCACATAAATGTCATTACGTCTCTGTTCTCTATCAGCACTTTCAATCTTCAGGACAACCATCTGCAAAACGAACGAAGGGAGTTAGAGCCTAAGAAAGGGCAAAATGTAAGGAAAATAACGGACAGCAAATGTACTTACCCGAAGGGCGATACCAGCAATGTTATTGGACAAGGTACTATCATTCATAGTCCCGAGGGTCGTACCCTCAATTTCAGAACAAAGAGGGCCGAGGGAGGGGACTATGTCCTTGGTGTTCACAAGAAGGTTACGATCCATCGGGATCGCAATACTCTTTAAACTCCCTTCCAACCTCACTTTTAGTTGAGTTAGCCCCTCATAGATCATCCTCAACTCGTCTAAATCTATGTCGGAGTCAGATCCAACATCCTCCTCAGCAACAGCCTTCCTTCTATCATCATTCAAACAAGGCATGTTTGTCGTGACCCCAGAAGATGAGGCCTCCTCGCGCCCCGGAAGAGCAGGATCGTCATTTGCACCACGCCCTCGAATGTATCCCCCGCAGGACGCATGCCCATTTCCTCCAAGTGAGAGGCCTCGAGACTTGCCTCAGGGCTCTCTCCAATATGTACTGTGGCCGTTTCTCGAAGGACAAAGCCACAACCTCCCACATCAATGGCCGTCGGCCCCTCCCTCCCCGTATCTACGGCTCTCCTCTTGCGAGGCATTAGACCACAGTCATCAGGAGAGACGTCATCCTCATCAACTAACTAGTTGAGTTAGGGAGCAGGAGTTATAGATAGAACGAAGACAGGCTCCCGAACTATGGCAGCAGAAGTTGAGACCGATACGAACGAAGTAGTAGCTGCGATAAGAGAAGAAGCCGACGATGCGGTGGCCGCCTTTCAGAAAAAAAGCATTGGTGCCCCACTTCTCCGAGAACCCCTAACTGAGAAAAAGATAGCATTAAGTCAGCAAAACGAATCAGTACCCAATAGGAAATGGAGCGGCCATGATCAAGAAAAGGAAATTACCAGTCGAAGGGAGGGAAACCCAAATTTCTTGAAAGCTTGGCCAATCACGGATCCCTACGATGTGAGGTAGGAGTTGCTCGACCCAATCAGAAATATGAGCATCCAAAGGAGGAGGCGAAGTCTTGGCTGCAAAAGAAGAAGGTGAGAAGTCAGTATTCAGGACCGAACACGAGAAAGAAATCAGGAACTTACAAGTATAGTTCCAATACTCAGGAAAGGCGTTGACAATGGCCACAACGTCCTCGGTTCTAACAAAAAAAAAAGTTAAACCAAAATTGACGACTGGCCTTGTCGTCCATCTTCATCACCAAGCATTTGCCTCCTCGATGGCGAAGGTTCAGCATCGTTCCCCTATAAAAACTGGGGGCAAATAGATGTATTAAGTGCCGCAACGTCAATTCGACCCCGGCCAGCTCAGGAAACATTGTGAGCATCTTTATAATTTTATAAACGTACAGTGCAAGCTGAGCAGGACAAATGCCGTAGTGACGATAGAACTCTTCCATCAGCAAAAGGAGAGGGAAAGAATAGCCAACTTGGAAGGGGTATGCATAGAGGGCACTATACCCAGGACAGTGGACCTGTACCATTTCCCCTTCAACCGGGATCAACTCGATATGATTGGAAGGCCGAATTTGGTAATAAGCTCATCTAATTCTTTTATAGTCATCACTGATCGAATGCTCCAGGCGCGGCATCTGAAGATTTGATGAAATCAGATATGGAGTCAGGGTTGCGTGGCATTATTTTTCCCACTGATGGGAAAGTGTCATCCTGAACGGTGGCGGAAACGCTCTCCCCAGGAGGGGGGGGGGGACACCACTGCCAAGGGAGAAACACGACTCCCCTCACCGGCATCAGAAGATATGTTAGACATGATTCGTCGTAGTGAAGGAAAGTAACAAACAAGATGGGATGAAGAACAATATAGGTCACTGAAACAGAGAAGAAATTCGGAGAAGAAGAGAGCAAGAGAAAGGTATGGCGTTTTTCACGTTAGAGGGTTTAAACTCCAAAATCGGGTTCGAGGATCTCTATTTATAAAGATCATGGCACCGAAACCGAAACGGTCTATCATGATTGGCGCCGGAACCGAAGCGGCAAGTCTAATCAGAAGTCACACATGAAACAAAGCAATGCATCGGGAATATGTGCCATAATAACGCATGACATCATGACATCACCCTAACCCGTGGACAACATAATTCCAGCAAATCACCCCGAAAATTCGAAGCATTTGAAATGTGCGGCTCACAGAAGGTCATGTCGCTTGCTCACCATAATAACCATGATCCGTGCACTCCGCTTGATTAGCTCGATCACCAACAACATGATCCGCTCGTCGAACCAGCCTGCGAAACCGGCCTCAATAAGTGGAGGGACTAACTGTATGGGTAAAAATCCATCTCTAGGATACTTAGTCCAAATGGCATTCGTAACACATTCCCAGACCGCCACTTGTCGATGTGATCTAATTAACAACGAAGGCCATGGTCGAACAGTCAGTGAAGGCTAGAGTCGAAGAGTCGTCAAAGATCGAGGCCGAGGTCGAATACCCTTGGCAGAGTATAACGACTAGTTTCAAGATAGGACATTAAAGAGAATATTCTAAAGGATAATCTTTGCATTTGTACTATTAAGGTTTTTAGGAACATGTTCCCTATAAATAGAAAGAGACACAATGATAGGGGACATGATATATTCATTTCTAAAATATACTTGGACTTTAGAGGGAGAGAGAATCGGGTCTCATCACAAGCACACAAAAATAACCTTTTTACTAAGATTCTTGCTTAAACTTTTCCACTGGATTCGAGAATATCTCGGACACTCAAAGGTTTATTCATCATTCTCGATTTTTAGAAAGAATATTCGGTGCTTTCATCCTTTCTTGGGTGACTCTTTTGCATTTATTTACATAAATATCATTTATTACCGTTCGTCACTATTTAATACCATATTGCTTCTGTTTGGATTCTTAAATATTAATTATTGTACACTATCATAGCTTTTGGGACAGATCTACATGTTATTTATCACAGTTCCAAGAATTTCATCTTTGGGTGATTATTATTAACCAAGATTAACCCTTATTTATATAAATTTAATTAGTTGAACCAAAGATCTATATTTTTTGTCAAACAGGTATTATATTTAAATTGACAATATTCAAATATTTTATAATAAAAATTCATTAGCAAATTAAACATACGTTATTCATGGCTAAGAATGGATTTTTGTTACAAATAATAAAAACTCTATATTCTGGAATAACGAGAACAATTTTTTTTTAAAAAAAATGGATTTGTCTTCAACAGAATCGTTTCTGAAAAAATATTTTGGAACAAAGAAAATAAGATACAAATCAATATAGAGGCTGAAAAAGAAATAACAATGGGCTCTTTAATTATAAAAATATATTTTGAAGATCTAATATTTATATTTTAGAATAATTCAATATTACAATTTGGAATAAAGTATGAAATCATGGAGCTTTGCTTATCGGGTATATTGGGATTAGAAACAAGAAAATAGTTTTTTTTTCTTTTTTCTTTTTTTTCTTTTTCTTTTTCTTTTTTTAAAACAAGAAAATAGTTATAATTTTGTTTAAGCAATACAACCTAACGTGCTCGAACCAGTCAAATTATAATTTAATGACTGTTCTAATGCTAGTTTATATCCTAATCCTATATTAATACACATGACAATAGTGGAGTCAGCCTTAATTACCATAAAAACCCATTAAGTGATGGAAGTGATTCGTGAGAAATTGGTAAATAGCCACTTTTTAGGTCGACTATTAGAGTTTAGGTATATTTTAAAGGAAAAACTATACTACATGCCCACACAATCTAAAATAATTACCCGTAATTGTCCATTTGAAAGTTTGTTACAAAAACTACCTATTCTGCAGAAACATTTTACCCAGCCTACCTTTTCCCTTTTGCCTTTTGATTTGTTTTCTCAACGCTAGCAATCTAGTGGAAAACATTCCCTTCCCCTTTGAAGTGTAAAATCCCAGAGTTTTCTCTTTTAATATACTATGTAATCTCATCACTTTTCTATCAAAAATCTCATGCTTGCTCGGATTTTCCACTTCGTGTTTTTTGCTAAAATTAAAATTTTATAGATTTTCTTAAAGTCTTTTTCCAAAGTTCCAAAATTATGATTTTTCACTTGAAGATTTTAATATTAAATATAAAGTGGGTGTATATTGCTTATAGTACCTTTGAGTAAGCTTTCCTGATCTGAATTTTTATATGTATTTGAATATCCACCATTGTTGGGCTTGAAGCTCTTGAATTTAAAATTTTATCTTGAAAATTTCTTGTTTGATTCAAGTGGGTGTTATTAACTATTCCTTATAGTACATTCTGGAAGTTCATACTGAAAATTGATCGCATTTGGAGCTGATTTAAGGTGATTGAGATCAAATTTTTCAGTTGAAAATCGAAGAAAAACATAGTTACTCAACAGTATACCGTTGCGGTATACAATATGTTGTAGGAGTATATAACTATACTGCAATAGTATACCGTTACAATATATAATATACTGCAATGGTATACTGTAATAATCAAAGAAGAACACAGTTACCTAATAGTATACTGCTACAGTGTACAATATACTGTAGGAGTATATAGCTATACTACAACAGTATACTGTTGTAGTAATACAATATACTATAACTATAACGATCCGGCCGGTCGTTTCTAGAGTAGTAGCCCCAAACCCCTAATTATTGCTCCCTCTACTTCATTTGGTGGTTATGTAAGTCACCGGGAGGATTTGTTTTTGGTTTCGGAGTGTTATAGGGCACATTGTCCCTAAAATGGAAGCTTAAGTTCTAGGAATTTGACCGTAGTTGGAATTGTGTGAAGATAGCCACGGAATGGAGTTTCAACAATTCCTATAGCTTCGTAGGATGATTTTGGTCTTAGGAGCGTGTTCGAATGTCGAATTGGAGGTCCGTAGGTCATTTTAGCATCAATTGGCAAAAGTTGGAAAATTTAATGAATTTTGTGAAGTTTGACCGAGAGTGGACTTTTTGATATCAGGGTCGGATTTCGATTCCGGAAGTTGGAGTAGGTCCGTAATGTCAATTATGACTTGTGTGCAAAATTTAAGGTCAATCGGACTTAATTTGATAGGTTTCGGCATCGGATGCAGAAGTTTGAAGTTTTAAAGTTCATTAGGCTTGAATCGATGCACGATTCGTGTTTTTAGCATCATTTTGATGTGATTTAAAGGCTCGACTAACTCCGTATAATATTTTAGAAATTGTTGGTATATTCGAGCGGGGTCCCGGAGGCCCCTGGTGTGATTCGGACTTGAATCCAGAACAAAATTGTACTTGGTGATAGCTGAAGCAGTATTGTGTTTGGTGCAATTGCACCTGTGCATTTTGGGCCGCAGGTGCGGTACCGCAGAAGCGTCCATCCAGCCGCAAAAGCGGAATTTGGACTACCCCGCTGAGACCGCAGATACGGTCAGAGTCCTGCAGAAGCGGGCATTTGATCGCAGAACCGATGCTAGCTTGGCCTAGCTGGGATCGCAGGTGCTAGGTAAGGGCCGCATCTACGCGTCCGCAGATGCGGAGGGAAGACCGTAGACGCGGATGGTCTGGCTTGGGCTGTGGCCGCAGAAGCGGGATATTCGTCGCAGGTGCGAGCCTTGGCCCGCAGAAGCGGAAAGCCTGGCCATAAGTGGAATCCACACTTGCATTGGTTTTTTCTGCAGGTGCGGCGCTGGGCAGAAAAGGGCCAAGTCCGACGGTTTGATTTCATTCTCCATTTTTAAATAAAGAGAGCTCAGATTGAGGTGAAATTTCGAAGGTATTTCAGAGGAAATATTTGGGTTAGGATTCTTGACTTATTTTGATTAATATCCACTAAACCATCGTTAATTTCATCATTTAATTAAGATTTTGAGTTGAGAAATTTGGGAAAAAAGTTGAAAAGATCTTAAACCGAATTTTGGGATTTTGATTGATATTTTGGTATCGAATTTGAGTAATTTTGGTATAGGTGAACTCGAGGTTGAATGGATGTTCATATTTTATGACTTTTACCGAATTCCGAGACGTAGCTCGGGTCGACTTTTTGGGGCGAATTTCTAATTTCTTGCTAAAGTCTTGATTTCATCAATTAGATTAGATTTTTATAGCTATATTTATGGTATGTAATTTCTTTTGGCTAGATTTGGGCCATTTGGAGTCGGAAAGTCGAGGAAAGGGCATTCTTATTGACTGATAGAGCTTGGTTCGAGGTAAGTGGCTTGCCTAACCTTGTGAGGGGGAAATCCCCTTAGGATTGGTACTATTGTAACAAAATTCTGTGATATGTGAGTGCCGTGTACGAGGTTACGAGCGCGTACACGGGCTAATTATTGAAATTTGTTTTTACTGGAGGTCCGTAGTGGAATTAGGTTTGAAATGGTGAAAGTTGAATTTTTGGAAAGTTTGATCAGGAGTGGACTTTTTGATATCAGGGTCGGATTCTGATTCTGGAAGTTGAAGTAGGTCCGTAATGTCAAATATGACTTGTGTGCAAAATTCGGGGTCAATCGGACGTGATTTGATAGGTTTCGGCATCGCTTGTAGAAGTTGGAATTTCTTAGTTTCAATAAGCTTGAATCGGGGTGCGATTCATGTTTTTGAAGTTGTTTGATGTGATTTGAGGACTCGACAAAATTCGCATCGTATTTTTAGGCTTGTTGGTATGTTTGGTTGTGGTCCCGGGGGCCTTGGGTTGATTTCGGATGGTTAATAGATCAAAAGTTGAAGTTGAGAGATTGGTGAAGACTGGTTCTACTGGTGTAACCGCACCTGCGGAGTTTTCACCGCAAGTGCGAGCCCGCAGGTGCGGACAGGAACGCGCAGGTGCGAGTTTGGAAGGGAGAGTGCAGGTGGCCGCAGGTGCGAGGGAATTGTCGCACCTGCGTGACCGCAGAAGCGGAATTGGGCAGGTGAGCTTGGACTGCAGAAGCGGCTTGGTTTCCCGCAGAAGCGAGTCCCCAAAAGCGGAGTGAGGGACCGCAGGAGTGAAAGGAGCCGCAGATGCGGTGAGAGGTCGCTTCTGCGATGCCGCAGAAGCGCAAGTGCTGGCAGAGCACTTAAATACAAGGGTTTGTGATTTTGCTTCATTTTAAACATTTTGAGCTCGGGTTTTGGCAATTCTTGAGAGGGTTTTCGAGGGGATTCTTAAGTTAAGTCCCTTGTGCTCATTTTTTATCAATAATCTTGCTTCCCCATTGATTTTCTGGCCTAGTTGGTGTGTATTTAACGTGTAAATTTGGAGTTTAAGGCTAGGGATGTGGAGAGTTTGATATGGGAATTTGGTGATGATTTGGTGCCGGATTTTGATAAATTTGGTATGGTTGGACTCGTGGTTGAATGCGCTTTCGGGTTTTGTGACTTTTGTCGAATTTTGAGACGTGGGCCCGGGGGGCCGGTTTATGAGTCAATTTTTGATTTTTTTCTTAATAGCTTAGCATTTTCATATGGAGTTGATTCCTTTAGCCCCGTATTTGATTATATTGAATTGTTTATGGCTAGATTCGAGGCATTTGGAGGCCATTTTGCGAGGCAAGGGTGTGTTGGAGTAGAGATTTGCTCAGATTGAGGTAAGTAACAGTTCTAAATTTGGTTCTAAGGGTTGAAACCCCAGATTATGTGTTATGTGATTGGTTTTGAGGTGACGCACATGCTAGGTGATGGGCGTGTGGGCATGCACTGTAGGAATTGTGACTTGGTAAATTCCATGGAACTGTGTAGTTGGGCAATCTGTTGATATCCGTACATTTTTCCACGTATTAGAGATATTGAACTGCAAATCATGTTAGAAATCATGTTTAGACCATATGTTGACACTGTAGGAACCCACAGAGGTCGGGTACATGTTGAATTATCTGCTAAATTGCTGTTTGTACTCAGTCACAGTTTTAATTGCATATTACATCTCAGTCTATATTGTTCATTGTTGATGCATTATGTCATTGCTGTTTGGGCTGCTTATCATGATTTCTGAGAGCCCGAGAGACTGGAGAGATTGATTACTGAGTGAGGCCGAGGGCCTGATTGTGAGGATATTTATGGGATGGGGATGCACGCCGCATCATGTTTCATTGATATATGTCATGATTGGCTTGTTACAGCGCTTGGGCTGAAGGAGCCCCTCCGGAGTCAGTACACACCCCCAGTGAGCACAGGTACCTATTGAGTGTGAGTGCCGAGTGCTAAGTGATTGAGAGGAATGAGTGACTGTGAGGAAAGAGTGACTGTGAGGAAAGAGTGATTATGAGGTTGGAGTGAATGGGAGGACTGAGTGACTGTTGCTCTGAGATGATGCATTGACTTCATTATTGCTGCACTTCAGCTGTCATATATCATTGTCTTGAAATTTCTGAGAGATATTATCTTTTGTTTCAGTTGAACTTGACATGAATTAATTTTTTTGGCCTTAATTGTCGAACTTGAAAGCATGCCTAGCTTACTATGTTAAAATTACTGTAATTGAACTTTAGCTGCGAAGCTCGTCACTACTTTCAGTTCTTTATTTAGTATTGTTACTTACTGAGTTGGTGGTACTCACGCTACACCCTGCACTTCGTGTGCAGATCCAGGTGTTTCCAGACATGGTGGGTGTTGACTTCATCACAAGTTGATTTTTTGGGAGATTCAAAGGTAGCTGCCCGGCGTTTTCGCATACCTTATCTCCCTTCCCTATATTTTCGCTTATTGTATTTAGTTTCAGACTATCATAGACAGTATTTTTTCAGACTTGTGATGTATAGATGCGCATGTACTTTGTGACCCCGATAGTTTGGAACTTTCACATTGTGTTTTGGGTTTCTATCCCTGTTTTATGAGAACTTTTATTATTTAAATTGCTTTAATTCGTTTTCTGTTAAAGGTGTTGGAATTATTTCGAAATGTCAACTTGCCTAGTACCATGATAGGCGCCATCACGATAGGTTAGGATTTTGGGTCGTGGCAAAATCGTCTCAATCTGAGTCCCACATCTCAAAATATGATAAAAGACCAGATATATAGTTCTGCCCAGGCGTGTTCGCTTCTACGAACAATTTAGCCGCATCTGTGGTGTCGCTTATGCGATCTGAAGCCTGCTTTTGCGGAATCAACTATAGAAATGGCTCTTTGAATCTGCGGAAACTCATCCGCTCCTGTGACATCTCAGGTGCGATAACAATCACGCATCTGCTCTACCTTCGCTCCTGCGCCCCATCCATCGCTTCTGCGATAACGCAGATGCGGCCCAAAACTTTGCATCTACGATGCTTCCAAAGTAGCCCTTTCCAGTTTTGCGATGGGCTGCTCGCTTCTGCGGAGTCACTTCTGCGACCAAGCTTCCGCATAAGTGGTTGCACCAGCAACCCAAAATTTCCAACAGCTTCAACAAGGCTTCAATCGATTTGAACCCCGTCCGAAACTCACCCGAGCCACTCGGGACCTCGTTCGAATATACCAATAAGTCACATAACATAACATTGACCTACTCGAGTCCTCAAATCACACCTAACAACATCGAAACAATGAATCGCACCTCAAATCAAACTTAAATGAACTTTCAACTTTCAACTTCCAAAACTCACGCCGAACATATCAAATCAACTCGGAATGAACTCAAATTTTGCACACAAGTCCCAATGACATAAGGAAGTTATTCCAATTCCCGGAATCACAGTCCGAACCCGATATTATCAAAGTCAACTTCTGGTCAAACTTATGAACTTTTCCAAACCTTCAAATTTCAATTTTCGCCAATTAGTATCGAATCCTTCTAGAAATATCCAAATACAAATCCCGGCATATGCCCAAGTCCAAAATCACCATCCGGACCTAACGAAATCATCAAAACTCCGTTCCGTGGTCAAATTCACCAAAAGTCAAACTTGGTCAACTCTTCCAACTTAAAGCTTAAACCCACGAATTCATTCTTCCAAATCGATTCTAAATAACTTGAAAACCAAAATCGACGATTTGCATATGTCGTAATACATCATATGGAGCTACTCATTCCCTCAAACTACCAAGCGAAGTACAAATTCTCAAAACGATCGGTCGGGTCGTTATAGTATCTACTCAAAGACATTAGCATGAGACACATTTCCCGCATGTGCCTTTTCCTGTCAAAATTAAAATATAAGTTTATTATATGTTCGATCATATATAAGTAAAAATAAGCAAAGATTTTATAAATAAATTGCCAATCTCAATCGATGGGCCGCAAAACTAAATGAACCTCTAGTGTGCAACGAGTCATCCTTATTGGAGGCTCTGTTTACCTTCCCTTTTTCACTATTCTGCTTCCATTTATCGGTGTTCTACTTCTCCAATAGTTGAAGCCACACATCTTGACGCAACCATTCGAGCTTGCTCCCACCTTTCCGAGCAACAAAATGAGTATCTGTAATCTTTTTCTGAGCTCTCTTCTCGAAATTAGCATTCACTTAAAGTTCATGTTGAGGCTGTCATACACACTTAGTCTGCAATTAAAATAACAGTTAGACGAATACAATATATATTATATAAAAATATTTATTAGTACCTTAAATTGAAGCCACATATTCACTCTGATCAGATATGATATCTCTCTCCAGAAATTCCACGGCTCATGAAAAATAGCTTCATAGATTTCACAACCATATGTGTGGCCTGATAGAATGGAAGAAAACCTGCATTATATATAAAATAAACATTCGTTAAAGGTACGTAGAACTTTATTCTAACAATTAAAAATAAAGAATTACTTACTTGTTCCCATGAGGTACGATGATCAACTGATGCATATGATCGTACTTTACAGTCCCACCAGCATACTGGCTCTGTGAAGGAGCAACTGAAGAAGTACTAGTAGATGAGGATGCAGCCGTCTGAGAGCCTCCAATATCCAATCTAGATATACTAGGAGTAGATGATGGTGGAGATGATAATAGAGTGAACAGTGATGGAGGCACAACTGACTGTGACCCACCATGCTGACTAGTAGAGACACGATAACTCAAAGGTGGAAAAGTAAGCGTGGGCATAAAATTAATGGTAGTGGACGCTGAAACACCATAGGTCAACAAGAAATAATATTGCATTGTGCTAGACGGGGGAGGGGGAGGGGCTCTGAAAAAGTCAAGTAGTAATGAAGTCGACTGAGAAGGAGGAGAAAAACTAGGAGGAGGACTCATTCTAGGCATATGTGAAGGAATATGATCACTTGTAGATGGAAAAGTATTGTTTTCTTCTTAGATTGTTTCAGTTATTTACCCTTAGAAGCCATCTGTGCAATTTAAGTAAAACAAATATGATAATAAAAAATCAACATGTAATAATATAAAGCAATTCTTTTACATATTATAACGATTAAAGAAAGAACATATAAAAAGTCTAACAATATATAAAAATAAAACAATAACATAAGGAATAACATAAGAAATCAAACAAGTCATAAAAACCACAAACAACTCAATCCTCATCGCTTTCTTCATATTGATCATATTCATTTCATCATCATTTTTCTTTTCATTTTTATCATATAATTCTTCATCTTTGCATGCTTCATATCCATCACTTGAATCTTCATCCTCGTTTGCCAAGGATGTTCCTTCCTCATACTCACTTTGATTTGATCTAATGAATGAAGAATCAAATTCTTGAATAAATTTATAATTTTAATAATAAATTTTACTAACCCTACAATCGGAGAAGAGCTCTACTAGAACACCGCCACTGGAGTGTAAAGGAAGAGAATATCGTCGGAGTTCACCGTCGCCGTTGCTGCCCGCTTGCTAAAAAAAATTGAGAAAGGAAAATGAGAAGAAAAGGAGAGGACGAGGGATAGAGGGAAGGAGAGAAAGAATTACCTTAATTTCGTCATCAATGGCACCAGCGCTGGAGGGTTCTGCTGGCGGGGGGGGGGGGGGGGG
>MCJB01005947.1:152519-183879 GCA_002018475.1 Nicotiana obtusifolia | reverse complement strand
GGGGAGGACAGTTTCCTGAACATCATAAATCTTTTGGCGAAAGTCTTGAGCCATTTGAGTTAGCCGATTATCATGCATGGCCAACTGTTTCTTTTCTGGGCAGTTTGGTTGGTCGACGTTCCTGATTTCAGCAGCGAAATGTCGGAATGAGGTTGGAGAAGAAGCTCCTACACTTGGATTGTCTCGATTAGGCCCAGGAACAATCGAGGGGGTGTTTGGAACTCCCAGATGATTTTTCACTACAGTTATCCATTTTCCATTCTGCAAATTTTGTCAGCTGCGATGTTGTTTTGAGGTGTTATTTGCGGGGGTTGGTGCGCACTAGCAAGGCGAGGATTTTGGGAGTGGTCCGGTGGTTTTCCACCAGACGGTACCAGAGCAACGGTCATCTCTTTTTAGCTTCAGCTTTTTGTACGGAGAGCGTTTTTGGGTTGGGCCTTTATATGGTGTTAACCTTGTGTTTCTAACGGGCATAACTCTAACAAGTGAGTCCCATGTACAAATGGCCCAACTCCTCTAATACCCAATTGCCAACCCGATCCACTGAATTCCGGTTCGGATCTGTTAATGATCGAAACTTGCAACCCTTTTTTCTTCTTCATCTGCACACGAGTGTCAAAAATTGTCTTTTTGGTTTATTGTTTTCACAAGCAAATTGATCAATTGTCGGCATTAACCAATCGGCGAAGATGAAGAAAGAAGATACCGTGAAGCTAATAAGCGCCGAAGGCTTCGAATTCATAATCGATAAGAAGGCTGCAATGGTCTCTCAGACCATACGTAACATGCTCACTTCTCCAGGTCTATCTCTTTTTAATTTCAATTAGGGCTTTTATTTTGGCCCATTGATTTGCTCAAAATTCATAGTAAACGGAGCAAAAATATGATCTATGTGATGGCATGTGATTGTTTTTTCTTACAATTTCTTTTTTGGGTATAGGGAGTTTTGCTGAGACAGAACATGGAGAAGTGACTTTTCCGGAGATTAGCACCACCATTCTCGAGAAGATCTGCCAGTATTTCTACTGGTCCCTTCAATATGCAAGGTCATATCTTCATTTATTTTAAACTCGAGAAATTCTTTTGACATGCTACTATTATTTGTCTTATGTTGATTTCTTTCTGTAATAGAATTCAAGTTCACCTTGTAATTCAAAGGGACTTATAACTACATCGGGCACCATTTTTCTTATGTAATTTGATGTATCATGTTTGAGCAATGAGCTTACCTGGCAATAGCATAAAATATCCGTGATATGATTGTCTGTATCCATGTTTTAAGATTTTCAGATGTTTCTGTGTTTAGTAGTTTGTGGGCTTAAGAGAAGCATTTGCATTATTATGTTGTTTCTATTTAAGATTCTTGATACCTTACGTAGGTTTAATTCTGGAGAAGCCCTCATGGTTATATGAACTAGCTGTAAACTAGGCCATGCTCATGTACTTGTATTGGTCTATTTAGATCCCAAGTTTTTCTTGGGGCTAGAAGGAGTCTTAAGTATGATCACTTTGATTATTGTACTGAATATAGATTATTGAAATTATAGCTCTATTTACATTTATACCAGGATGGTCTAAAGCACTTTTAGGGAGGTCTACTCTTGGATGAGGTCAGCCTCATATAGAGCATGATATAGATATTTGTCTCCACAAGGTTTCATTGCGTGCTAAACTAGAGTTTAGTTTTTTTGGTCCTTAATGGCTATCTTAAGTTTTCCCCACTTGTGGGAAACTACTGGGTTTTTTGTTGTTGTTGTTGTTGTTGTTGTTGTTAATGGATTTCCTAAGTTTTCTTGGGTTCAGCTTTACGCAGTTAAGGTTGGAAATACTAAGTTGCTGAAGTGTAGGCTTGAATTTCTTTATTGATGAAATGAGGCCATAAGCTATATCTAGATGTTAGATATCATGGAAAAGGGAGACTAACATTTTAGTTAGTAGGCTCAACGAAATGAAAGAATGGGCTGTAGTCTAGTACCAAAAGAACAACGCAAACTCCTCCTCAGACTTTATACCCTCTTCAACTTCTTCAGTTTTAGCAAGAAAGCTCAAAGGAATGAATGAGTAGGGCTGCAGTCTACAATGAATGAATGGGGTTGCAGCGCACTACCATAAGAAAAATGCAAACTCCAGACTTTCCTGTGTAACTTCTTCATTTTCAGTAACTAGGCTCAAAATGAATGAGTAGTGCTGCAGTTACAACCAAAGAACAACGCAAATTCGGAAACTTGCTATCTCTTCACCTTCTTGTTATGATGCTCTTACTGAAGGATGCGATTTTTGGGACTTTCTGGTGTTACAAGGTACAACTACCAGCTCTAAATCTGTAAATCTTTAGTAGTTAAAGATTAGTCTTCCTCGTAGCTTGAGGAGAGCGTTGGATTTTTATAAAGACGGTTACCATGTCAAAATTTAGTCTAAGAAAATGCTTCAATGAATCGAATTTTGCGTCATCTACGAGGTTGTGGATAAGCATTTGTTTGGTCCATATGGTATGATAATCTATAATTTGTTGTAAGATAGAGATTTTCACAGTTATGCTGCTTCATGCTCAAGTAACACATTGTTTTTTGAAGTATCTTGCTTGTTTTCTGTTTCTGATGCAACATCTCTTTGAGTTAGTGAGCTAGCTGCTAAAAGAGTTTAAAAGGTTTTAATATTTACCTTTTTTTGTTGTGGATCACATATCTAGGAGCCCCAGGCATGAGCTATTGGTTGTTGGTATTCGTATTTCCTATCCTTTTGATCTTATGAAGTAACTCCTTCCCCTTCTTTATGCCGTAGATTTTGTTTGGTTGGACTAATATGGAAATATTTTATTTTCTGCAGTGGCAAGGAAACAGAATTTCATATTGAACCTGAGATCACTTTGGAATTGATGATGGCTGCAAACTACTTGCACACCTGAGGTAAACTTCCTGACTCTTTCATGTTTCCTTTTTTTTTTTTTTTTGGGTAATACTTTGCAAGCCAAATATTCACATATATGATCTATCGTCTTTATTTTCTGTCGTGCAAATGAATCTTTTCTGATATGCCACCCCCACCCCCCACCCCCACCCACATAGTTTTTTTGATAACTACTGTGATCTTGTGCCAGGACTTTGGGGCCCAAAGGTATAAAAGTTTGAAGATATGCTGTTTCTAGCATAGCAATTACCATCGAAGCTTGTAGGATGTGGATATTGCTGAATTTAGCACTGTAACATTCGGTACATAAGTCGTTTCCATTTACTGGAGTATGTAATAGCATTTGACACATTGGGGCCTCTGTTCTATCTATCCTTTTGTTAACCCATTTTAACAGCACTTATCCCCATTTGTATGCATGTTCATGTATCATGTGGTACTTGAATTGTTTACAGTATGATATACTCAACGTGTTTAGATGCTTGAAAGGTTATATTAGATCCTCTGTTGGACGTTTCTAATAGAGCTAGTAATTGTGTCCTTGGAAGGAAAAAATATGGAACGGTACCTGGATTCCAAATTAGCCTTAAAAAAGAAAGGAAGAAGGATGTTTTCCTAAAAGACTTGGATGATGAAAGATCATAGTAATGGAATTCTAATTGATTGAACAACCATGAGAGAAGATTGCGCTCTGAGCTCCTTCTGGTATTGTTTTTCTTGTAAGCATTTCATCGTCCAAATTAATGCATGGGCTAATGCATTTTATGCATACTTGGAAAATTTGGTTGTGGTGACGCGCATTATTATCATCCCTCACACCTCAAACTTTCATTACTTACCCGGATGCTAACTTTTGCAAATTTTAAGTTATAAAAGCGCTACAAGTTGTATAATCATTTTTAAGACAGTTGGCTCAAGCATATCTTTTTGAAGAGTTTACATTTCCCCTTTTCTTTTGTTTGATAAGTGCCAGAGGACGTCAAGCATTTGATGCGCCAGCACACGCACAACCCCGAACTCGAAGTCTAGAAAATAAACACCTACTATTAGGATGGTGCTCCTTGAAATAAATATGTCAACAAGTCTTTACAATACATTTCTTATTTTCTTTTGTTGTCTATGTGCTAGAATATGTCCAATAGGTCAGATAAAAAACTTGATGCCCACACACGCGTACATACAAATCCGTAGTGCGGCGAATTATGGAATGGGACGGCTACTCTGATTTCTGTTTGTGTCCCACAAATAAGGTGTCAAACTCTATGCTATTGCCTCCGCGCCATTCATGAAATGTGGCCTTGTGGGATAGAATAGAAATATATATAAACTAGTAGAACAAAGACGGATATCTGGTGGACGTGCCGGAGTGGTTATCGGGCATGACTAGAAATCATGTGGGCTCTGCCCGCGCAGGTTCGAATCCTGCCGTCCACGTTTTTTGGTGTTAACAGAAATAGGATTCCACCTACCAACAAGAGAAAAGGAAAGCGGAAAAGTCAAAGACTGGTCGGTTTTTTTTTTTTGAGATATTCTTTCTCACCAGAGAATGAAAAAAGACGATTGAAAGGAATATAATTTCATGCCCAATTAATGATATTATAGTATTAAATGTTAAAAAATGTAAAATCACTTTTCAATTTTATATAACTTGAGAATTATGGTCAATAAGAATTCAAATAGCTGATCATAACTTATTTAGACTGCTGACCTCAACTTGTTAGGATAAGTTTTTAGAGATATCTGAAGGTGTGGATGGGGTCGAGGGAAAGGTCTTTTTGTTATGTTGTGTTGATTCAATGATTGACGGTCCCATACATTTTGATAAAGAAAATTCTGACCCAACTTGAAAAATGATATTTCAAGACAGAGATCAAGAATAAGCATCCGAAAATGTGACTGATTCAATGAGACGTGCGAAAACTATGAGAGATCATAGTTCAGATTTTATTGGAGACAAAAATTGTACTTTTTTTAATTGTGTGAATTTTGATGAACATAATTAATTGACCTTGTATTAATGAGAGAGATAATAAGTAATCATTAACAGTAATTCTATGCTATTGTTATTTGAAAAGGAAAGAATAGGGAGAAAGAGAAAAGATAGAGAAGCATATCCGATCAACGAGTTTTCTAGTGGAGAAAACAAGCATGACATGAGCCATTAATCAACCTTATCTATTTATCTTGTTGTCCAATAAAGCAATTAGTCTTCTTCTATTTTCACTTCTCGCTTTGTCACTCCAATCTTTTTTCAGCTCATCCGTTGAAAAGACTTTTATTTCTTTGAAGAAACTCATGTTATTCTCCTCCCCACATCCACCCCCAAACAAAAAGAATACTGTAATAGATTAAAAAAGGGACCCAGATTAGAAGGGGTCAATGACTCAATACCAAAGGGCCAAATTAGAAGGGGTCAATGACTCAATACCAAAGGGCCAGATCAGAGG
The DNA here is from genome assembly GCA_002018475.1 of Nicotiana obtusifolia. Lineage (NCBI taxonomy): Eukaryota > Viridiplantae > Streptophyta > Magnoliopsida > Solanales > Solanaceae > Nicotiana > Nicotiana obtusifolia. The sequence goes on along the minus strand of MCJB01005947.1, from coordinate 178,525 downwards.
TATTCTTTTCTCTTGTTTTTGAATAGAAAAGCTACCAAAACTGACTCGAGCAAGACAAGAGAGCCACTAAAACCCCAATATCTGTGGACGTCTGGAGGAAGGAAACAAGGCTGAAAGAAAGCATCAACTTGCAGGCAGTGATGCCGGACGCCCCAAAGTTTCATCGAGTCAAAATATAAAGTAAACACACATAAAAAGAAAGAAAATTCAACATGTAATATATACTAGTCTCAAGATACGCGCTTTGCGCATGTACCCTATATTAATATGTATAAATGTTAAAAAATTATATAACAATTATTAATTATATAACTATTTTTCTTGGCAATGGACACACTGATGCGCCACATCCAAGAGGAGGTACTATGGTGTATGTTATTTGCGAATGATATTGTACTGGTTGATGAGACGTGAAGCGATGTTAACACGAGACTGGAGGTTTGGAGACAGACCCTGGACTAGTCTAAAAAGTTTCAAGTTGGGTAGGACCAAGACAGAATACTTGGAGTGCAAGTTCAATGACAGGACCGATGAAGCGTGACCCAAAAGAGATAGTTTCAAGTACCTTGGGTCTATTATCCAAGGAAATATGGAGATTGACGAGGATGTTGTACACCGTATTGGAGTAGGGTGGGTGAAATGAAGGCTCGCTTCAGGTACTTTATGTGATAAGAATGTGTCACCTAAACTTAAAGGTAATTTCTATAGAGTGGTGGTTAGACCGACTATGTTGTATGGGGCAGAGTGTTGGCCAGTCAAGAAGTCACACGTATAGAAAATGAAGGTAGCAGAGATGAAGATGTTGAGATGGATGTGCGGACTTACCAGGATTGATAGGATTAGGAATGAAGACATTCGGGCCAGATAGGAGTGGCTCTGGTGGAGGATAAGATGCGGGAAGCGAGACTTAGATGGTTTGGGCATTGGCATAGGAGAAGCACAGATGTCCCAGTAATAAAGTGTGAGAGGTTGGCCTTGGGGGGTCCGAGAAGAGGTAGAGGTAGGCCAAAGAAATATTGGTGGGTGGTGATTAGGCAGGATATGGTGGCGCTCCAGCTTGCCGAGGACATGACCCTCGACAGATGGAGGCCAAGAATTAAGGTAGAAGGCTACTAGGTAGTCGAGAATGTCTCTTTCCCAAACTAGTGGTATTAGTATTAATCTTATATTTTATTATTGGTAGATTTCTACTACTACATGTTGTTCCGTTCGCTTCTTTTTCTGATTCTCTTGCTGTTATTACTGCTTGTTACTACTGTTTTTTTTCATCTTTCTTGACCTGATGGTTTATCAGAAATAGCATCTCTACTTTCTAGGTAAGGGTAAGGTCTGCGTACACTCTATTCTCCCCAGACTCCACTTGTAGGATTATACTGAATTTTTATTGTTGTTGTTGTTGTTGTTGTTGTTGTATACCTAACGTATAGTTGTTAAGTGTCACTTCAAAATATTTTTAGAATTTGACGTTAAGTTAAAAAGTATAATAATTATAGGTATTGAGAATTCTAATATGTAATTATTCAAATCGAATAAAATTTTATTTGTATAAATATTTTCTTATTTGAATTGTGTAAAGTAACTATACTTGGATTACAAATTTAAATTATCATTTACTTCCTCTCTAAATATATTCATTTATTTGAGAAGTGTGACAATAAAGATGGCTCGATTTAATTTTAGAAAAAAATATAGCTTGTAACCCTTTTTAATTCGACTGCATGTGTTTTTCACGAAAATAAATTACTTTCTCCATCAGAAATTATTTGTCGTGTCTCTCTTTTATACGTCCCTTAAAAAAATATTAATTAGAAGGAGTTTTGTATTATTTTATCCTTATTTATGTCTTAAGGTATAATCTCTCTTCATTGAGTATTTACTCTATTTATGTGCTATCTCCATCTTCAAGGACAATTACTATTAAGGGTAAAATGAAAAAAATGATTAGCTTTGTCTTGAACTTCTAAAATGACGAATATTTTGAGACCACTATTTTTAGAAATCACAATAGATAATTGTAACGACACGACTTGTCGTTTTGAGAATTAACGTCCCGTTCAGCATCTTAAGGTCCCGATCAACTTCGTAATATGTATTATGACTTGCGTATGCGGTCAAGTTTGGTTTTCGGAAGATTCAAAATTAAACTGAAAGAACAATTCTTATTTTGAAGCTTAAATAAAAAGAGTTGACCGAAGTTTGACTTTTGGGCAAACGACTCCGTAATGAAGTTTTGATTATTCCAGTAGTTTTGTATGATAATTTTGGACTTATGCGTATGTCCGGATTTGAATTTAAAAATCCGTAGGACAATTCGGCGCATTTTGGCAAAAATTAAAAAAAATTAAAGTTTTAAAATATTTATAAGTTTGGACGAAGGTTGAATTGTTGATAACGGGGTCAGATTTCGATTCCGAAAATTAGAACAATTCCATTACGTCATTTATGACTTGTATACAAAATTTGAAGTCGTTCCGGATTGATTTGATATGTTTCGGATTGAAAACTCACAATTTGATTCGAGGTGCGATTCATAGTTTCGACGTTGTTTAATGCGGTTTGAGGCCTCGACTATGTTCGTATTGTATTTTGGGACGTGTTGGTATATTTGATAAAGGTCCCAAGGCCTTGGGTGGGTTTCGGATGGTTAATGGATCGATTTTTGGACTTAAGGAAATGCGGGAATTTTGATTGTTGGTGAAATCGCTTCTACGGAGGTTTGATCACAGAAGTGACGTCGTAGAAGCAACGCCTTGCATCGCAGAAGCGAGGATAACTGGATAGAGGTCGCAGGTGCGAAGAATTTCCCGCACCTGCGTGATCGCAGATGCGGGTGAAGGAGACGCAAAAGTGGACAACAGCGCAAAAGCGCAACTCCAGTCACACCTACGACTGCGCAGAAGCGGAGCCGTGTCTGTAGGTGCGAGGCTTCATCTGGAAGTTGTTTTTTGCAGAAGCAAGATTGGTCTCGCAAAAGCGGCTTCGCAGAAGCGCTAATTTGTCCGCAGAAGTGGAAACTGGGCAGAAACATAAGGACCCAAAAATGGTCATTTCTTCATTTTCGATTGGGATTTTTTGAGCTCGGTTCTTGGGCGGTTTTGAGGATTTCTTCACGACTTCGACTTGGGTAAGTGTCCTATATCCGAAAGTAATTATATTTCATAAATCAACGGTTATATTCATCATTCAATTCGAGTTTTAATGGAAGATATTTAGGATTTTTGTAAAACTCTTCAAAAACGGGAATTTAAAATTTGGAGGTCGATTTGTTATCGGAATTTGGTAATTCTTGCATGGTTGGACTCGTTATCGAATGGGTGTTTGATTTTTGTAATTTTGGTCGGGTTCCGAGATGCGGGCCCGGGTCGACATTTTGGAGCAATTTTTCAATTCTTAGTTAAGATCATTATTTCATTATTTAAATTAGTTTTCTATTGTTATATTTATAGTATGAAAATATTTTGGCTAGATTCGAGCCGTTCGGAGTTAGAAAATCGAGGAAAAAGTCTTCTAATTGATTGATTGAACGTGGTTGGAGGTAAGTATCTTGCCTAACTTCGTGTGGGGGAAATTACCCCTTAGGAAATTGAGTCTTTGGTGCTAATTGTGTCATGTGAAGTCCATATATGCGAGGTGATGAATACGTGCTCGGGCTTATTTGTGGAAAGTTGACCTTTTAGGGCTCTAGGTTCTTATGATCATTAGATATGAAGTTGCTATGTTAAGTTCCTCATTTACTAATTTCACCTTTACGTGTCTTAGTTGGAATTAATTGCTTTCATGTTCCACTCTTAATGCCTATTTGACTCTTGTGTGCCTTAACTGAAGTTGTTACCTTTTCGATTGCCATGCTACCCTTTCCTAATTACTTATCCTTATATGAAATTATTATTATCTCTTTTGTAATTGTCTATCCTAATTGAGGTTATGATTATCTTTTCCGTAGCTTATCTTTAATTGAATTTGTTGTACCTCTTTTGTAATTGCTCAACCCTAAATGAAGCTAGTTATCCTTGATCGTAGTGGCCTCATCCTTATTTGGAATTATTGACTCATGTTATCTCCCTTAATGTCGGATTGTACTTTTGTGGAATCATTTGTTACATATCATTTCTCCCTTATTGAGCTATTATTATTGAAACTAGTACTTTCTCTTGTGTTTATTCTTTGTGAGCTCGTTCTACCGCTTCTTTGTGATCCAAAGCTCTTGAGTTGATTTACTTGTCGTATTCTCGTGCTATTGTTGTTGTTGTTGCTGTGTACTCAGTTCGTTGAGTCAAGGGCTATGCGCGGTTGTGGTATTGACACTGTTTAGATGAAATGTTGTCAAATATGGGCACATGTTGTGTCTTTGGCACGTGATATAGTTGGGAAGTTTTGTTCGGGTGTTTGCACGAGGTTTCTGCCGTGCTGTTGTTACTATTGATATATGCACATGCGGCATGACAAGGCGGGCTATATATGTGAGTTTGCACATGTGGCGAGACAAGGTGGGAATATTATTATGTCCGTGCGGCGAGACAAGGCGGGCATTTACTTTATTATTGCGCACGTGGCGAGACAAAGGTGGGCTATGTCGGGGATTGATTTGTGATGACTTGTGATGGCCTGGGGGCATTGCTATTGATGTTATTTGTGTAGTGGTGTGTCTACCCTGTGTGAGTTATACCGTGTACATTTCTTGGTGATCGTTTCTTATGTCCCATTCATTGTCTTTACTCTTACCAGTTGACTTGAGTTGTGGTAGAACACTTGCACAAGGATACACGTACTTTTTCACCCTATCGGTTTAAGAAAATGAACACTGATGCTACCGATCATTTGTACGTACTCCGTCTACTTGTCTTATATGTGAGAATTATTCTATTGGCACGTGAGTCGCCCGTGCGTTATCAGTTGTAATGAGGGCACAAGATGCCAAGTGATTAGAGGTCATGATTTGGGACCCGTGAATTGTGTGAGTCTTGAGGCTTGGTACCTCGTTTATTGAATAAACCTAGTGCGAAAGCAGTTATTCTTATCAAGTTGCTACTTGTCTTTCCTTTATTTGTGTTTTACCAGGTTTAAGTTGTGTCCAGCTTATTCTACTGTGTTATTACTGGTGGTGTCCCGCTGCTAATTGTTGCTTTTATTTCCTATTGCAAGCACCATATTATTGTTGCCATTATGCATAGTTATGTAGAGATATCTCTAACGGCCCGACCAGTCGTTTTGAGCTCTAGCGCGTCGTTCGGCGATTTGAGGCCTTGAGTAGCTTCACTTCAGGTATTATGACTTGTACGTGTGGTCGGAATTGAATTTCGAGAAGTTCGGGATTGATTTGGAAAGAAAATTCTAATTTTGAAAGCTTTAAGTTGGAAGAATTGATTAAGGTTTAAATTTTGAGTAAACAACCTCGGAATCAGGATTTAAAGGTTCCAATAGGTTCGTATAATAATTTCGGACTTGGGCGTATGTTCGGGTTGAGTATCAGATCACCCAGGAGCATTTTGGCATTTATTATGGAAAGTTAACATTTTTAAGGTTTAAGAATTTTCTAAGTTCGATTTGGAGTGGGCTTTGGTGTTATTGATGTCCATTTGGGATTAAGAGCCTTGGAAAAGGTTCATATCATGATTTGTGACCTGTGCGCAAAGTTTGGCATCATTCCGAAATGTTTTGATATGAATCAGACGCGTTCTCCGAAGTTTAAAGGTTTGGAAGTTTTAAGAAGGGTTTTGATCGTCGATCCATAGTTTTGATATTGTTTGGCGTGATTTGAGGCCTCGACTAAGTTCATAATGTGTTTTGGAACGCGTTGGTATAATTGGTTAAAGTCTCAAGGGCCTCTGGTGGATACCAGATAGTTAACAAATCGATTTTTTGACTAAGGGAATGCTAGGATTTTATGCTTGCTAGTGCGATCGCTTCTGCGGAAGCTGGGTCGTAGAAGCGAAATTGTAGAAGCGAGGGTCGCGCCACAGAAGCGGCTGGGAGTGAACTGGTTGAGGTCGCAGGCGCGAAGGAATTCCTGCACCTGTGTGATCGCAGATGCGATCACTGGAGCAAGTGCGGACCTTGCTAGGGGAGGCTGGGACCGCAGATGCGATAGAACTTCGCAGAAGCGAAACCGCACCTACTGATAAAGTATCACAGAAGCGAAGGCGCAGAAGCGCTGGAGGGGCCGCAGATGCGGAGAGTGAGGGGCCTGAAGAGAGCCGCAGAAGCGGACTCTAAGCTGCAGAAGCGGCTAATGTTCCGCAGATGCGGGAGGTCGCTGGGCAGTGTGTTCTTTTAAGAACGGGATTTGGCCCATTTTCTTCCATTTTCACTTGGTTGGGGCGATTTTGGAGAGCTTCACGTGGAGATTTTCATCGAGCATCATAAGGTAAGTGACTCCCACCAAATTACAAGTTAAATACATGGTCTGTATATGGATTTAAATGTGAAAATTTATAGAAATTTGGGATTTTGGTAGAAAAACTTGAATTTGATATTTTTGGATTTTAACCACGAAATTCAACATGGAATTTGGAATAAGTTATATATTTTAGTTCTTGGTGTTATAGGTAAAGTTTATCTTCAAAAGTTTTTGAAATCAGGGCACGTCGGCCCGAGGGTTGTCCTTGTTGGCTTTATGAGCGGAGTTGGGAATCATTGTAAATTGTTAAATTATATGTATTGGGGTATATTTTGATTGGTTTTCACGTTGTTTCACTAGTTTTGAAGAGACGGGCATCGGGTTGAGGTGTTTGAGTGGCTTCGGAGCAGGTTATGGAACTTTGGAGCGAGGCAAGTCTCCTATCTAACCTTGTGAGGGGGAAACTATCCCCTAGGTGATATTTATTGTTATGTGCAACTAGTTGTGGGTGCTATGTATGCACGAGGTGACGAGATTCCATACGTAGCTAAAACATGTTATGTCCGGGTAGACTTAGGATCTTATCATGTACTATTTGAATTATTTGAACTCATCTTGCTGGCTCAATTAATTGAAGTTATAAATGAAATATATTTAGAAATAAACATATGTATACTAAGCCAAGCCTTAACACTTTGAGTTTTGGGCGAGTTATTTGAGAAACGATAAAGATTATATCCATTTTGTACTCATGTACGGTATTGTAAACACGTATCTCATAATTCGGTAATTTCCTTCTTTTTCTTGTAGAGCAGGCCGAACGCCTCGGCAGCATATAGATGTATCTATGGTTCGTGTTGCTCGACCCTCGGTAGTGTACACATTATTTTGGATCGGACCAAACGACCTCGACAGAATCATGAGTTATATTGCTAGTAATCTGAATATTCACGAGCTAATCTCTCCATTGCTGCTCGGCATTTTATATGGTATTCCTTATTTATTTGATAACGACACTTGGCTTCTTTTTTTTCTGAGCTGTTAAGGTAGAATACATAATTTAGAAATTCATGCTTTGAAAGAGGAAATTGGAAGATTATGTAACTTACAGATTTACCCCATCATTGCCTTATGCCTCATATCTGCTTATGTTTTATTACATTGTTTTATTGGATCTTTAGTAAGTGCCGATATCGACCCCTCGTCACTAATTCTCCGGGGTCAGACTAGATACTTACTAGGTACGTATTGATTTACGTACTCATGCTGCACTTTTGCACTAAATGTGCAGGATCTGACAGGTTCATTTGATAATCACCTTGGCGCATAGGCGCACCGGTTGAGGAGACTTTATGTGAGCTGCATTCCAAGCTATGCATCGCAGTCTATCGAGTCTCCATTGTACTTTTTATTTTATTCTGTCTTACTACATTCGGGACAGATGTTGTATTATTACTGTATCCTTAGAAAAATTCTCATGCACTTCTGATTGTTCCTACTGGTTGTTCGTATTTGTAGTTCACGTAGTTATTATCTTTTTATCCTGTAAATTCTATTTTGTACTATTTAAGTAATGGAGATTATGATCTCGAAAGTAATAAAATGAGTAAATAAATTGATAAATTAATATTGGCTTGCCTAACGGCGGCATTAGGTGCCATCACGACCTATAGTGGATATTGGGTAGTGACTGTTTGGTATCAGAGCGTTAGGTTCACTTAGGTCTCATGAGTCATGAGAAATTCTAGTAGAGTCTTCCGGATCGGTACGGAGACGTCTCTACTTATCTTCGAGAAGCTACATGGTTGTTAGGAGCACTTCCCTTCTTAATTCCTCATCGTGTGATTTGATTCCATAGAGGCTTGTGCCTTTATTTCCTTCCTACTCAATCTTATGCGGCGTGAAGCACTTGTTGTCAATTGGACGTCCAAGAGTTGTATTGGTACTGCAGACGTGGTGCAGGATGTTTTTCCCTGCGTGTTCGGGCAGGCTATTATTATCGTCCTTGTAGGGAACGCATTAAGGTTTGTCGGTGTTATGGTCTTCTTTGATTTTGCATTCGGGGCAGGGTGTTGTGAAATGGTGCCTGAGGGCGGTTGTCAGAGATAGCGGTGTGCAGCGGTTCAGAATCAAATTGTATTTCTAATGTTGATGGCCCGAGAAAGATGATCTTCTAGGAGGTATAGAGTTGGTAGCAATTCATTAGTTTCGGTGCTACATGTATGGACTTGGTTTGAGGCAACATTTGGGGCAGCGAAGTATGAAGAAGGACATGGCGGGAGTGTCCCACAGCGGATGGATTTTTAGCAGGTCAAGTATGAGAAGCGGAGGTCGAGAAGTTACTTAAAGGAGATGGTTTGACCGAAGTGGGAGTGGCAGCATATGGATTCTATGGTAGGATATCCACATACCTTGAGAAAGTGTAGAACGATTTGGGAATCATGATGGAAGGTGATTTGGGCTACGAATTTTATTTGGAATGATGCTTACTGTACGAAGAAAGATTTAATATGGCAGAAAGGAGTTTGCTTGAAATGAAGAGGGGTGTGAAGATTTGATTATCGTTTCAGATGCAATATGAATTGAGTTTGGAAGGTATTGTTGAACTGTCAATTGATGTCAATGGGGAAGGAACAGACTTATACAGCCGGTGGGCGAGCATGGGCTCAGGAGAATTTACTAATTACATGGTAGTTGTACCCAGTGCAGCATCGTCGGAAGATGTCGGTAAGGAATTACATAGGTGGGATATCTCCTGTGAGCAGATTAGCGGTTGCGTGATGTTGATGAATCTTCTGCAAAGAATACTACTTGCTACCTGGTAAGTGGTCGAATATGTGATTATGATTGATGATTCAGAATGTTCATGAAAAGCTTAACAAAAGACTTCGAGAAATTTGGCGGGTTAACGGTGCGAGACATGGTAATTGAGGAGGAATCGTTGTGGGCTCTACATTATTTGGTGGTAGCTTAAAGTTAAGTGGGGGAGCGCACCGTCTACGATTGGATCGCATGGGTGTCTGCTTGTGCGGTTTCTGGTTATCAGTGTATTGGTGGATTATTTATGACTAAGAAAGAGGAAATATCAGGAGTAAATCGAACAAGGAACTCAATGAATATGTGCTATACTTCGCCTTATCGATTGAGGTGTAGGATTTGGGAAGACTCCGAGTTTATGCTTCTTATGGATGTAATTTACAAGGAAAAGAATTAGCTAGTTGCTTCTTTGAAAGTGTGTTCATGTGCTAACAGAGCGTTGAAGTTTGGTGATATTCGGGATCAGGTCAATAGTGGGTGACTCTCAACAACAGTTCTAGTGAGTTCAAGAATTAAAGTGCAGTGCCTAAGGAGTTCGGGTCCGTAGTGTGGTTAAGGATCGAACCTTTACAGTGGATTGTGAACGGGACTTAGAATTGGAGGAAAGGAAGAAATAGCTTCGGATTCGCGAAAGGTCTTGCAGAATGGGTGTACCAGTTGGAGATGTTATTGAGCGCATAAGGAGGGTATGAGATGGATCATGAGTATTGAGATGATGTGGTCTCGCGATTCGGGTCACTCAGGGTGAGTGCAAATTGAGTTCGTTATGTTGTGAATGGAGCTATTATATTTCTAAATCAGGTCAAGAGCAAATTGAAAGAAGTTGGGTCGGTTAGTAATTGGTTGAGTCCGCATGATTGTGGCAAAGATTAGGTCCTTTGGTGTGAATTTATGCATGTGGTTTGTGGTTGTAAGTGCGGGCTTGACAGCCACCATACCTTGATTGATTTAGGAGGTATTTGATTTGAATGGCCTTGTTGTGTAAATGGACTCCGGAAGAGTCATGACAGTTTAGATCATGACTTGAGGTTTGTATTTTCTGCAGTTTGGGAACTCAGTTGCGTGTTGCATTGGTTCTTCTGAAATAAGTTAAGTGAAAGGTTTCTAGCCAATGAAGTGTTCATTCTACTAGTAGTTCAGGGGTTATGATAAATTCTTGTGCTCTCGTATAGCGGCATGATAGGTGCAGTGAGCAGCATGGGAATTAGAAGTTGAGGATCAAGATTGCGGTTCGGTGTTGATAAGAATGTCACGAGCTCGGATGAGCAGGGAAGAATTCAGATGTTTAGAGTAAGCTGGTGTGATCTTAGTGTCGCCTGAGAATGGTATTATGTGGAAGAGGCATTGTGTATTGATTTGCGGATTGTGATTTGCCTTACGAAATTAGTACGATTTGGTGGTATGGATGTGCGATCTTTGCTACCTGAGCGGAAGGTCGTGGGAGTGTACCCCACGACGAGATTTGTATAAGTGTGGCATGTTAGTCACTTGATTGTTAAAGATTAAAACCAAGTATGGAGGTTATTGTAATATCGCAAATACGAGAGTTTATGCTTGAGAGGCATCCTGTTCCTTGGGCTGCGGACTGTGTGAGTTTGTTTCGGATTGACGGTTCTTCTTATGTGTCATGAATAGGGCCATTTTGGATCTTTGGAAGGTTATTGGCCCAGTATGGTATGATCAGAATCAGTGTGAGGTCCGTTAGTGGGTCTAGTGTGAGTGTGTGCTCTACGTCAGGTCGGATGTGTTCGTTCGTCATAGCATTGCTTACGGAGGAGTCAAATCGGGCATTGAATGTTATTCCCGTCGTCGGCTATTCCATGTAAATCTCTATGGTGCCATGCGGGTTGTGAGGCAACTTGATCATTCGCAGACGTGTTGAGGTCCCGTGTAGCTTGTGGTGTTATGTGAGCAGGTGGCTCTCGAGATGCAGGTCATCATTGCACCTTAGTTGTGCTTGGGTTTTATAGTGTATGGCTCTATCCGTCTCCCCAGGATTCGTATTATGCACTTTGCGTGCTTCTGGTCGATATTCGGGCATTTCGTAAGCATAAGCGTTACGGCTTGATATGTGTGTTTTTCCTCTTGATGTTATGTGCGGACCGGGTGGCACACCGCCACGGGTATATTGTCTGGATCGGGTGGAACGCCGCTACGGGCATGTTATGTGGATTGGGTTGCACGCGGCAACAGTGTCAAGTCGGATCGGGTTGCATACCGCAATAACGAGATGTTGAGCATAGTTCCTTACACTTATTTTGTGTGCCTTGTTTTCATCCCTGAGGTAGGTTCACAGCATCTATTCGACTATTTTATTCGTTACGCGGGCTGGGTAGTCCTTCTCCAGAGTTCGTTCTTCCTTATGTATCACATTCGAGTTGTAGCTTGTTGGTGCGTTGTGGGTGTCATATAAGATTTTTGGCAGTGTCTAAGATGGCTTATTGCCTGAGCAGCTTGTACTAGGTGAGCCGAGATTATTGGACCTGAAATTAGTGTAATTAGATTTATATAAGGTACATTAAAGGGGAAATATCATTATTCAGTTCAGAATGAGGTAATGGTTCTTATCAGGAGGAGAGGCTCCATGAATTATTGATTCGCTAGGTGGTTATGAGTTTCTACACGTCTCTTTCGTTGTGTCAGTATTGCCAGAGTTGGAACAGAATTTATATACGTCATGAGATGTATTGCGAGCTTCAGATTCGTGAAATTACAACTATTGTGGTCGAAGGATGTTATTATGGAAAACCGACTTATGTGGTGCATGGTGTGATTTCAGCATAGGTGCATGATCATGTTTTGGTACAGCATGTGGTAATTGGTACGTTGTTCGTATGTTAGAATCAGGACCTGTAGAGAAATTCGGAGGTTGGAATTTGGTCCTAATGTTTATTAGCTAAACAAAAGGGAGGATCTTCAGTCTGACTCGAGCCAATGTGTTCAACTGGATTGTGGTGGCACGGGTAGGTGCACAAGGTGCTAAACAGTGATTTTGGACAACTCCGAAGCTGTCACGACCCAAAAATCCACCTAGTCATAATGGCACCTAACCCAACCCGTCAGGTAAGCCAATTAGTAACTATCAAATTTAAATGAGATTTATTAAGAAAAGAAATGATAATAAAACTGCTTTTATACAAGAATTTCCCAAGAACTGGTAGTACAAATCATGAGCTTCTAAGATTAGAAATTACAAAGCTGGTATGAAATAGATACATCATATGTTCGAAATGTACATAAGCAGATTTTTATAAATCTAAGGCTACCATGAACAAAAGGCAGCTACAACCGGAACGCAGGTACGTCTTCAATTCCAGCTCCCGTCAATCACATTGTCATCAGCATCCAACATCTGCACGCAAGGCACATAAGTGTAGTATGAGTACAACCGACCCCTTGTACTCAATAAGTAATTAACCTAACCTTAGGTTGAAAGTAGTGACGAGCTGGGACAAGGTTCAGAGTTCAACTCCAATAACCGGCAATAGTCCATAACAATATAATAAAATGGTACATGAAAATAACTCAGATGTAAGATGCTCAACTCGTTCATAATTACGGAAAAATAGACATGCTCTTCAAGTATAACAGTAAATCCCAGATCTTTCACCGAAAACCCAAAACACATGAGTAAGTTTGAAAAATGTGATTTGTCCAAAAACCTTTCAACAATAAATAAGATGTTTCATTTTCAGATAGCATGAGGAAGGTACATCTCTATGCCTACATGTCAAGATACAGGTAAAATCAGGAATGTCACCAAAACTGGGCAGCAGAAGAAAAATCATCTCTATGAATGTATCTCAAGTACGCATGTCAAATGCAATGCACATCAGTGATGAACTCATGTACTCACACTCTCAGAGTACTCAATCGCACTGTCTCGCATTCTCCCTTACCATGCTTAAGACTCAGCACTATACAATACCTGCTGCGGCGTGCAGCCCGATCCACATATAGACATAAGGCCCAGTTGCAGCGTGCGACCCGATCCACATATATATATCCATAAGGCTCTTTGTGGCGTGCAACCCGATCCACATATATATTTAGCCATAAGGCTCGTCGCGGCGTGCAGCCCTATCTACATATATCTATATAATCAACTGTGCTCACTGGGGGTGTGTGTAGACTCCGAAGGGGCTCCTACAACCCAAGCGCTATAATCCGCACGGACGACTCACGTGCTATAGTATCAATATCTGGATCCGCACGGACAACTCACGTGCTATAGTGTCAATAACCTCAGAATCAGGCCCTCGACCTCACTCAGTCATCAATCTCTCCAACCTTTCGGGCCCACAATGCCATGAAACTAGTCCAAAAATGATGATATGATATGTCAACATATAGCAACAGAGACTGGGATATGATATGAAATGAATGAACATGACTGAGTATGAAATTGCAATGTAAGCAAATAACTCAACAGTAGAAATGACCTCAGTGGGTCCTAACAGAATAAGCATGTAGACTAGACATGGTTTTTAACATGGATGACAGCTCAATAACTCTATTCTGTAGAGATTTCATGATTACAGATAAGTTCAGGTAACTACACAGCACCACAGAAATAACAGAGTTACTATTCACACGGTGCACACTCACGCCCGTCACCTAGCATGTGCGTCACCTCAATAGCAAATACATAACACGAAATTCGGGGTTTCATACCCTCAGCACCAAGTTTAGAAGTGTTACTTACCTCGAACAAGCCAAATCTAATACCGAGCAAGGCAAGCGATGCTCCAAAAATGCCACCCTGCGCGTACCGACCTCCGAACGACTCAAAACTAGCCAAAAGCAACTCAAATACATCAAATAAATCCCAAGGGAACAGTTCCAAATGATAAACGTCGAATCTTAATCAAAAACCTAAAATCGACCTAAAAGCCCAACCTGGGCCCGCGCCTCGGAACCTGATGAAACTCACAAAATCCAATAACTTATTCAATTACGAGTCCAACCATACTAGTTTCACTCAAATCTGTCTCCGAATCGGTGTTCAAAATTCAAAAATTCACTCTATGAAGCTTTAGGCTAAAATCCCCAATTCTCTCTTTAAACTCATCATCCAATTAACAAAATGAAGATAAAATCACGAAATATAATCAAAACCGAGTGTAGAACACTTACCCCAATCCTTGTGATGAAATTTGTCTCTAAAATTGCCTCAATCCGAGTCCCGCATCTCAAAATATGATAAAAGAATCCAAAACCTCGATATATAGCTTCTGTCCAGCATTTCTGCATATGCGGTCACATTGTCGCATCAGCGACCTCCGCTTCTGTGGACAATGCTCGCTTTTGCGAAGCCCTATGAAGACCAGACTTCCGCACCTGCAGAGCTTCCTCCGCTTCTACGCACACGCAGGTACGACAAACAACTCCCGCTTCTGCGGCTCAAAATTACGCTTCTGCGGACGCGCAGATGCGCCCTTATTTTCGCTTCTGCAGTCTTTCTCACCAGCTCGCACCTCGCTTCTGCGACCCATCTAACGCTTCTACGACCATCGCACCTGCGCGACCCCGCCACACATGTGATCACACCAGATCTGCCACCAGCAAATTTAGCCAAAAATGATCTAAACAAATTCGAACCTCGTCCGAAACTCACCCGAGCCAGCAGGGACCCTGTACGAATATACCAATAAGTTCCATAACATAACACTGACCTACTCAAGGTCTCAAATCACACATAACAACATCAAAACGACGAATCGCACCTCAATTCGAACTAGAATGAACTTTGAACTTTCAACTTCCGCAATTCGCGTCGAAACATATCAAATCCACCCGGAATGAACCCAAATTTTTGCACACAAGTCCCAGATGACATAAGAAACTATTCAATTTTCCGGAGCCTCAATCCTAACCCGATATCATCAAGGTCAACTCCCCGTCAAGCTTATGAACTTTCCCAACCTTCAAATTTTCAACTTTCACCGATTAGCACTGAATCCTTCTACAAATACCCATATGCAAATTCGAGCATACGCCAAGTCCAAAATCACCATCAGGACCTAACGGAGCCATCAAAACTCCGTTCCGGGATTAAATTCACAAAAGTCAAACTTGATCAACTCTTCCAACTTAAAGCTTAAACCATGAAATTCATTCTTCCAAATCGATACCGAATAACCTGAAAACCAAAACCGACGATTCACATAAGCCATAATACCTCATACGAAGCTACTCACGCTCCCAAACCTCCGAGCGAAGTGCAAATTCACGAAACGACTGGTCGGGTCGTTACAAGAATAGTCCTTAGCACGTTCGAGGACGAACGTATGTTTAAGTGGGGGAAAATGTAACGACCCAGGCGGTCATTTTGAGCTCTAGCGCGTCGTTTGGTGGTTTGAGGCCTTGAGCAACTTCACTTAAGGTATTATGACTTGTACGTGTGGTCGGAATCGAATTTCGAGAAGTTCGAGATTGATTTGGAAAGAAAATTCTGATTTCGGAAGCTTTAAGTTGGAAGAATTGACTAAGGTATGACTTTTGAGTAAACGACCTCGAAATCGGGATTTGAAGGTTCCAATATCAAAGTTGGGTGTATGTTCGGGTTGAGTATCGGATCACCAGGGAGCATTTCGGCGTTTATAATGGAAAGTTAACATTTTTAAAGTTAAAAAATTTTCTAAGTTTGTTTTGGAGTGGGCTTTATAGTGTTATCGATGTCCTTCTGGGATTTCGAGCCTTGGAATAGGTTCGTAACGTGATTTGCGACCTATGCGCAAAATTTGGCGTCATTCCGGAATGTTTTGATATGGATCGGACTCGTTCGTCGAAGTTTAAAGGTTTGGAAGTTATAAGAAGGGTTTTGATCGTCGATCCGTAGTTTTGATGTTGTTTGGCATGATTTGAGGCCTTGACTAAGTTTGTAATGTGTTTTGGGACGTGTTGGTATAATTGGTTAAAGTCTCGAGGGCCTCGAGTGGATACCAGATAGTTAACAGATCAATTTTTGGACTAAAGGAATGCTGGGACTTTCTGGTTGCTGGTACGATCGCTTCTGCGGAAGCTGGGTCGCAAAAGCGACATCGCAGAAGCAAGGTCGCGCAGCAGAAGAGTGCTGGGAGTTGAACGGGCTGAGGTCGCAGGTGCGAAGAAATTCCTGCACCTGCATGATCGTAGATGCGACCACTGGAGTGCAGGCGCGGACCTCGCTGGGGAGGCTGGGACCATAGATGCGGTCGAATTCCGCAGAAGCGGAACCACACCTGCGGATGAAGTATCGTAGAAGCAAAGGCGTAAAAGCGCTGGAGGGGCCGCAGATGCAGAGAGTGAGGGCCTGAAGGGAGCCATAGAAGCGGACTCTGAGCCATAGAAGCGGCTAATGTTCTGCAGATGGGAGAGGTCGCTGGGTAGTGTGTTCTTTTAAGAACATGATTTGGCCCATTTTCTTCCATTTTCACTTGGTTGGGGCGATTTTTGAAAGCTTCAAGGGGAGATTTTCATCAAGCATCACAAGGTAAGTGAGCCCCACCTATTACAAGTTAAATACATGGTTTGTACATGGATTTAAACATGAAAGTTTGTAGAAATTTGAGATTTTGGTAGAAAACCTAGAATTTGGTATTTTTGGATTTTAACTACGAAATTGGACATGGAATTTGGAATTATTTATATATTTAGTTCGTGATGTTATGAGTAAAGTTTATCTTCAAAAAGTTTTGGAATTCGGGCACGTGGACCCAAAGGTTGTCCTTGTTAGCTTTTTGAGCGGAGTTGGGAATCATTATAAATTGTTAAATGATATGTATTGGGGTATATTTTGATTGGTTTGCACGTTGTTTGACTAGTTTTGAACAGACGTGCATCGGGTTGAGGTGTTTGAGTGGCTTCGGAGCCGGTTATGGAACTTCGTTAACCTTGTGAGGGGGAAACTACCCCCTAGGTGATATTTATTGTTATGTCCAACTAGTTATGGATGCTATGTACGCACGAGGTGAAAAGAGTCCATACATAGCTAAAGCATGTTATGTCCGGGTAGACTTAGGTTCTTATCATGTAATATTTGAATTATTTGAACTCATCTTGCTAGCTTAATTAATTGAAGTTATAAATAAAATATATTTAGAAATAAGTATATGTATACTTGGCAAAGCCTAAGCATTTTGAGTTGTGGGCGAGTTATTTGAGAAACGGTAAAGATTATATCTATTTTGTACTCATGTACAATATTGTAAATATGTGTCTTGTAATATGGTAAATTTCTTCTTTTTCTTGTGGAGCGGGTCGAACACCTCAGCAGTATATAGATGCATCAATGGTTCGTGCCGCTCGACCCTCTATAGTGTACACATTATTCTGGATCGAACCGAACGACCTCGGCAGAATCGTGCGTTATATCGCTAGTATTCGAAATATTCACAAGCTAATCTCTCCACTGATGCCCGGCATTTTATATAGTATTTCTTATTTATTTGATAATGACACTTGGCATTTTTTCTGAGCTGTTAAGGTAGGAATACAAAATTTAGAAATTCATACTTTGAAAGAGGAAATTGGAAGATTATGTAACTTACAGATTTACCCTATCATTGTCGTATGCCTCTTATCTGCTTATATTTTATTACATTTATTGGACCTTTAGTAAGTGTCGATGTCGATGCCTCATCACTACTTCTCCGGGGTTAGGCTAGATACTTACTGGGTACGTGTTGATTTACGTACTCATGCTACACTTCTACACTAAAAGTGCAGGATCTGGCAGGTTCATTTGATGATCACCTTGGCTCATAGGCGCACCGGTTGAGGAGACTTTATGTGAGCTACATTCCAGGCTATGAATCGCAGTCTACCGAGTCTCCATTGTACTGTTTATTTTATTCTATCTTACTACATTCGAGACAGATGTTATATTATTATTGTACTCCTTAGAAAAATGCTCATGCACTTGTGACACCGAGTTTTGGGAGTTCCTACTGGTTGTTCGTATTTGAAGTTCACATAGTTATTATCTTTTACCCTGTAAATTCCATTTTATACTATTTAAGTAACGGATATTATGATCTCGAAAGTAATAAAATGAGTAAATAACTTGATAAATTAATGTTGGCTTACCTGACGACGGGGTTAGGCGCCATCACGACCTATAGTGGATTTTGGGTCGTGATAGTATCGTACTCTGTTAGTTCTATACATATACTTGTTCAGGTTATTAGTCTAGTAGGTGTCTTGACTGTCCCTCGTCACTACTCCAGTAATGTTAGTCTTGATACTTACTGGGTACCGCTGTGGTGTACTCATACTACACTCCTGCACATTTTTGCGCAGATCAAGGTAATTCGGAGTTTGTCGATCGCTAGCTAGCTGTACAATCTTGCTGTGGAGACTCAAGGGAAACCTACTGCTGCATTCACAGGCCTCGGAGTCATCTTCTATTATGTACTTGCACTATTTTATCTCTATTTCAAAATAGTTGTATTTAGAGGTTTTTGTAGCAGATTCAGTAGAGCTTATAACTTGTACTACCGATTTTGGGAGTTGTAATTGTACATAAGGTTTTTATCTCATACTCTTTGTGTGATGGTTGATTTCTTTTATTAATTCAGTAAGTGTTAGCCTTACCTAGTCTTAAATACTAGGTGTCGTCACGACATCCTACGGAGGAAAACTAGGGTCATGACAATAATTTGAGATGGAGGGAGTATAGAACACAAAAACATATAGATACTTCGAAGTTTCAAAGCCATATATTAATTTTACATGGAATAAATCTCTACTTATATGAGCTTACACATACACTAATGAAGGTCATGGAGATGCGGCTCATACTTCTGATGTTAGTGAAACTGCCCATTCTTCTGATGATGTTATCAGTAGTGATTATGCCAATGCAGTAGAAAAAGAAGGTTCTTGATGGTGAAGGGGAAGAAGAAGTTCAAGGAGTTGAAATTCTTGACAATGAAGGAGTTGAAGTTCCTGATAATGGGTTGGTAGAAGTTAGTCTAAGAAGATCTGGAAGAACTACTGAGGCACCCTTATAGCTTAAACACTATTACAAAAGAGGACAAAAAAATGTGTACTCATTGTCAAACTACATTTCATATCACAAGTTATTTGCACAATACATGAGTTCTTTTTCAAAATTTTCAGCAATCACAGAGTCACAAACCTTTCCGAAAGTCTCAAAAAGATGACAAATGGGTAGAAGCCTTAAAGTAGGAAATCAAAAATTAGAAGACAATAACACATGAAAAGTGATTGATTTTTCTAGAGGCAAGAATGCAATTGGCTCAAAGTGGGTATACAAGATAAATTATAAAGCTGATGGTGAATCAAATGATTCAAAGTAAGATTAGTTGCAAATGATTACAGCCAAAAAGATGGATTAGACTACCATGAAACCTTCTCACCAGTTATCAAGATGGTGAAAATCATGTCAGTCATTGTATTACACTACTAGAAATCAGCTAAAAAGCAACCAAAAAAAGCGACCAAAGTTGGTCTCTTTTTGTCCAAAAGCGACCAAAAAGCGACCGAACAGACCTGGTCACAATTCAGATGGTCACTTTATCTTTGCGACCAAAGTTGGTCGCGAATTTGCGACCAACCTTGGTCTCTAAGACAAAAGGACCAAACATTCCGGAAAAGCATATAGAGACCAACTTTGGTCGAAAATTAGCGACCAATGTTGGTCTCTAAAGCTATTTCTTAATTATTATAATCTGGGAAATTGCGACCAACATTGGTCGCAATATAATTAATTTTTTTTTTCATTTTGATTAAGCGACCAACACTGGTTGCTAAACTGAAGAACAGAAAAATTTAATTTACATTTAGCGACCAACCTTGGTCGCGATTCTGAAGAATTTTTTTTTTTTTATGGTAAGCAACCAACGTTGGTCGCTATACTTGAACAGTTTTAAAATCTGGGCTGTTTTGCGACCAACGTTGGTCGCTAATTTCCAGAATTATTTTTTTTTCGTGAAAAGCGACCAACTTGAGACCAACGTTGGTCACTTTTCTTGGTTCATTTTTTCCAGAAATCGCCTGTTTTGGCAGCTACACCACCTGCCAGCTTACCAAAATCCTAAACAGGCATTTTATGCCATAACGGACAATAACGACGACGACAACAACAACAAACCAAATTCTTTTATGGCATTTTATGCCATAAACAACAACAACGACGACAACAACAACAACAACAATAAACAACAACAACAACAATGACAACAACAACAACAACAGTATTAAACAACAACAACAACAACATTAAAAGTAACAAAGTATAAAGTTCAATAGAACTTATACATAAACTAACCAAAATAAGTTAAATGTTATTACAATTCAAGGATTATTAATGTCTACATCATTAGTGTCATCGTCCGATGAAGTATCATCACCAAGACGGTATGGATAAGGGTGTAGTTGTGTAGGACCGGAGGGATGATAACGGGGAGGACGGGAGGAAGTAGCACCGGGGGGGGGAGCCTCTGGCGATGACTCACGAGACCGGGGAATCGGAAAAGCGCCAGAAGCCAAGAGAGATTTGAGCTGCTCTTGTATGGCAATATACTGAGCATCTCTAACCTTCTCTCTTTCCTTGGAGGCTTCTAGCTCGGCTGTGAGCTTTGCCACATTCTCCCGCATAGAGGAGAGGCTCTCCCTATCAAGTTGCTCCGCTTGCGCGGAAGTGCCTATTCCTTGCATTCCATACTTATAGCGGTGGAATTTCTTAGTGGGAAGCCCGTATACCTTCCCCCATTTTGGACCGCCAGTAGCCTGCGTCCATAGTCTTTCAGTATCCTCGTCCGACGGTTAGATTGGGTCGCCCGATGAAGATGGTGGCTAGCTGCGTATGAATTCTTCAACATCAGCTGTGAAGCGACTCTATAAGAAAAATTACATTGAATTTAGTATTTCAAAAGTTATATAAAAGTAAATCAAAGTACTTAATGAAAATTGAAAACTTAAATGTACAGTCAAGGCTCGGTCCTCGACCCACCTTTCTTCATCCGAATCTTTCTTCTTCTTGACAATATGAGTCTCCTTGAATAACTCATCTTGCCTCATCGGACGGCCCAACTTCTTTTCCTGAAAACTCATAAATTTTAGTTAATAAACAGAGTAGACGTTGAAAATTAAAATTAAATTAAGCAATTACTTATCATTTTCCTTTTTATTGTACCGAGGCTGATCGCACCTCCAGTATGCGAGGAGCCTCCCTTCTCAGAAGCACGAGTTTTCTTTCCTTGCTCGCTCTTCTTTAAGAAATCTTCGGTTAGCCATTGCCTTTGCAGATCATCCCATAGATGATCAAGCAACCAGGAGGGCTTCTGGTTCGACTTTCTAGCTCTGGAATAGCAATGTGACAACCGCTTGCGAGCTTTGAGATAGAAATTAGCAGCTACGTCCGCACTATAGCGGTGTTCCCACACACACTTGCTCTGTATTTCAAAAGTTAAGTATTTAGATGGAAATATTACAAATATAAATAATTGTACTGCTTAAAAGAATATTTATACTTTAAATTCATCAAAAATTTGCTCCTTACGTGAGAATGGGAAATCACTTCAAGTCGTATACGGGCCATCATATAGCTTTCTGGTAGCTTGGGTGATTATCCTTGTAGTAACATTACTAGGGATGAACCTTTAATATAATAAAAAAAAGACATATTAATATCTTAGTAAAACCGTACAAAACAATAAACGTAAAAAATAACAAATAACTCTTACCCGTCACCCTCAGGGACTATGATGATCTTGCCATATTGATCACGATGCACCTCCTCGTCATCATCACCATCACCGTCCGAACCATGTACATCAAAGGCATGTGTTGAAGGTGTAGGGGGGTCAGAGCTAGTGTCTCGCAGGCGAAGGCCTGTAATAGATGGAGTCCCAGATGAAGATGGTTGCGAGCCCTGTGACTGCGACATAGCTGTATGGGCCGCAGGGGGACGTGTCACTGATTGCTGTGACCCGAGTGGCTGCGACCCCAGTGGCTGTGACCCCAGTGGCAGTAACCCCAGTGGTTGTGACATGGATCGATGCGGTCCATGCGATGCAGATGGTCTTCTATTTTCAAAGTGCCATCTCATATGAGGAGCAGAGCTCATCAACGCATATAACCTCTTTAACCTAGGTATAAGAGGTAAATAATGCATTAACTTGATAGTGACCATCTTCCCGCTGGAAAGCCTCTTGAAACGAGGCTTTTCGCAGAATTTACAACTGTCCAGACCTGCATCATCTTTATAGTATAGCATGCAACCATCTTCACAACAGTCAATTCTCATTGACAAAAGTCCTAACTTAGAAACCAATCTCTTTGCCTTATAGAAATCAACAGGTAAGTCGACATCACGGTCAACTAGTTCACGCATAAGGTCAATGAAAGAGTCCATGGCTCCTTGAGAAATATTCCAGTCAGATTTCATACTTAGTAATCTAACTGCAACAGACAACTTAGAGTGCGGACTTCCGTTGCGTAGTGGACGACTAGCTTCCTCTAATTGTTCATAAAAATGTTTTGCCTCATCGTTAGGAGTTTTTTCAACATTTTCATTTGAATCACCCCCAAAGTGCATCCCAAAAGCATCCGAAACCATATGATGAATTCCGGAATCACTAATTGTATTCTCCACCGACCTACTACTTTCACCCAACACTAGATTATGAAATATCCCATGGCTACCATCGATCTCTCCATGATTAGTCCATACAAAGTAATTTTCTACAAACCCCTTTCTATAAAGATGAACCTTAACTTCATCCGATTTTCCAAATTTCATACAGTCGCACTTAACACAAGGGCACCTAATTACTCCTTCAATTAGATATGGTGGAAGTGACATTGCATGTCTAATAAAGTCATCCACCCCTTCTACAAAATCCTCCCTCAATCCCCGTCGATTAGGATAATTCCTATTATACATCCAAGTACGATGTTCCATCTATACAAATAAAACAAGAGAAAATTAATTTAGTTAATTCATATTCCAATATTTTTCTAGTTAATTAATTTCATATCCTAAAATTTCAATTTTCAAACTAAAATTTTAATTCATATCTTAAAAGTTCAATTCATAAACTAAAAGTTCAATTCATATCGTATAA
Source organism: Nicotiana obtusifolia (assembly GCA_002018475.1). Taxonomy (NCBI): domain Eukaryota; kingdom Viridiplantae; phylum Streptophyta; class Magnoliopsida; order Solanales; family Solanaceae; genus Nicotiana; species Nicotiana obtusifolia. Next base: position 155,296 of record MCJB01005947.1, on the reverse strand, counting down.
ATTCAATTCATACACTAAAATTTCAATTCATATCTTAATGGTTCAATTCATAAACTAAAAGTTCAATTCATATCGTAAAAGTTCAATACATACACAAAAATTTCAAGTTGTGTATTTACACAAAAATGCATTTCAATTTTCCTTTTTATTAATGATAGATAATTACTTACAAATAGATTATATTGTATTTTAAAATTAAAGGATGGGCCAAATGTGGGGAAGGGAGTATACTATGGCACAAAAAAAAATATGAAAAAGGATTGGATACGAGGTTCCAAAGATGATGCTACTGAACAATAAACTAGAAATGCTATTTGTTCAATATATAAGCATTTAACTATTTAATCTTTAGGATAATTTTCGAGAGAACTATAAATTAATGCTATATTCATAACTATCTTCAAATAGCTAATGCAATCTAGTGTAAAAATCAAATATTGTAACACAAACACTAAAAATAAGAAAGATTGAAGGTTATAACTCTAACCTTGAATTTTTATAGGTGGAGAAGGAGAGAGAGGCGCGGCAGTGGACGGACAGCAGCGGCGGCGACGGGAACGGACAGCAGCGGCGGCGATGTGGACGGACAGCAACAGCGGCGTGGTGGCGGGGGGTGGGGGAATGGGATTAGGGTTAGAGAAATAAGGGAGTTGGAAAATTTTGACGAAATAAAGTGAAACCCCGATTTTGTTTCTGTAATTAAAAAAAGCGACCAACGATAGCGACCAACGTTGGTCGCTTATCTAAAAAATTTAAAATTGAAAATAGCGACCAACATTGGTCGCTATTTTGGTCGCTTTAGTCTGTTCTGTATATTACGATATGTATAGTGTGTGTGTATATATATATACATATATATATATATATATATATATATATATATATAACACTTTACCAGCGCTTAGACCCTTGAATCTGTAACTAGTATTTCTCAATGTAAATAAGACGTCATGTAAGTCTAAATCTTCAGCTCAAAACGAGATATCTGATTCTTTTTCTTTAAAAGAATTCTTCTATTTGTTGACAGTACATAATCAATCTATAATACAACTCAAATGCAATGCCCTTTTATTGCCAAATATTTTAGACAAATTAATACATTAGAATTATCAAATTAATAATTCAAATAGTGATTTGTTTTTCATTACTGCACTATTTTTTAAAGCAAACTTTCACTTAATAATGGGGTAGTTAATCTATATGATATATATTGGCAACCGATTCCTATCCAGCTAAGACTGCCAATACTTTTTTAAGAATTAACTCAAATAACCGTTCACTAATCACTTAAACTAAAATTAGTCGGTGGAGGTATAATATATGCATAATTTATATATTATATATATATAATTATATTAATCAATGTATAATCTATGTATATGGCTAGAAATAGTAAACAATAAGTATGGTCGGCTATATGTGTAAAGATCTCTATTTTTACCTTCATATACACTACTTGAAACTTTATTACCCTCCCTACTCTAGTTTCAATTCGATTACATAGGCATATACAATTTACCAATTATATACTCTTTATGAATTAAATGAGTATCCCTTTATATTAGGAATTGAATAAGGAATCAATTATGTCCCATCCTTATTCTCTCTCCCTCCCACGCTCTCTCTCTCTCTCTCCGTCCCTCTCCGTCTCTCAATCTCTCATTCTCTGTCCTTTCTCCAATTTTTCTTCCTTTGATGTGCTCTATTTTTTGTCCTTTCATGTTGTATATATGTTTAATGGAATTCATCAATGGATTTCAATCGTTTTACTATAGAGTTTTAACTTAGCAATTTTCTTTCATGTTGCACAATTGGCGTTCAAATTAAAATTGTCAATCAATAAATTTTGAAGGTGTTTGTGTCACGAGCCAAGCCGGAGGGTCGCGACTAGCACCCGGACCCTACTCGCCGAGTGCCGGCGTACCTTTCATCTTACCTTCCTCGTTATCTATAAGGTCAATGATGCCCGTATGAATAGAAAATCATGATCATGATCAATTGAAATACCATACAATAACATGAACATATGTATATATAACATGGCCCTTAAGGCTGCGATGCAAAAACAGTACAACAAAATACATTTGCCGACAAGGCAATCAAACTATACCTAAACCCACCCCTTGTCTATGAGTCTCTACTAGAACATACATGATGCAACCTATGTCGGAGCAGGGCCCCGACATGCCCATAATGCCTATAACAAAATGCATACCGAGACTACGGCAAGTCCGAAGGATGGATCTTGCCAATATCCGCTGAACTGGACTGCCTACTATGGTGGGAGAGCCTCGTCTATCTTTCTGTCCGGACCTGCAGCACGACAAGCAGCGTTCACAAATAAAAGGATGTCAGTACGGATAAAGTACTGTGTATGTAAGACGGGAAAACATAACATAAGAACAATAACATGTATCGGGATAAGAAACATAAAATCTGTACCATCTGAATGCCTCTGAGGGTGACTAACCATGAGATACCTGATGTGCACATGCATGTACATATATCTATATATCTATATATATATATATATATATATATCCTTTTTAAAATCATCATATACATACGCCTTTGTGGGCCTTATCATCATCATATACATACGCCTCTATGGGCCTCATCTTCATCATACCCAACTGATCAGTGGTTGCAAAATAGGTACCTGCCCGGCCGACTATAGCGTGGCGCGGTAAAAAAAATAGTTGTCGTCTATAGCGCGACTAAGTAGTGTATAACATATATATATATATATATATATATATATATATATATATATATAT
>MCJB01005947.1:44814-152189 GCA_002018475.1 Nicotiana obtusifolia | reverse complement strand
TATATATATATATAGTTGCACAATAGGTGCCTGCCCGGCCGACTATAGCGCGGCTCGGTAGAGTAAAATAGATAATGCATGCTGGACTCATTGGAATCACAGTTTCAACCTTTCGGACTGGCGCAAGGTCAAAGAAGTAACATCAACCTCAATCCTCCCATAAGGGGGAAACAATATAAGTACTACTACCTTCTAAGAATAGAGTATCTTTGGGGCTCGTTCTTTGCATTATGTATAATCTGAGTCGTGCAAAAGAAGAAGAAGGACAGTCTCACATACCTTGTATATACTTCCCAACCTCAAGCTATCAATATTCCACGACTCCTTAGTCTACAATAAGAGAAATGAACTACCGTTATCGTTTAAGCGTTGTAACTATTATGTATCGACTATAACTTATTTTGCGATAAAATGGACAGCACATGCCCTATATGTAAGACTTCCCACAAGTTAACACAATCACCAAACAGCCCAAACAACATCAATAATAATCATATTAAGCCTCCTAAAACAATCCACGCACAAGTCAATCACTTCATACATACGATGGCCACCATAGTCGTGTCAAACGACCCGGAAATGTTACGAACAACTATCAGCCCACAACCCTAAATATATATGGTGTTTCTCCACACCCTTCCTCCTCCAAAACTCCACAAATCAGTAGTAAAACACGCAGCTTTACAGCAACACAAAATAGTCCACAAAACAGTCCGTTACAAGTGAATAACTCGAACTCACGGCTTCCGATCACCGTCCCGTGAGTTCTTACATATATAGAACGACTTACCATGAATTCAAAGTAGAAAAAAATGTATGGAAGAGAGCAGTAAACTCACCTTACTTGTTGGATAACTCAGCCCTTGCTTTTGTTCTTCAAATTCTAGGTTTCACCCCCAATTAGAACTTGAAAGAGAGGGAAAATCGATTAGGGTTTGTGTGGGATTTTTGGGGAGGGGTTGCAGGGGTTCAATTTCGGTTTTGAAGGTCTGAAATAATAGTGAAATAACTGACTTTAAAAGCTCTTAAAAGCTCTCTCTTGGCCGACTTGGGACTTTTAGTTTTGTCCCCTAATTTTGGCAAGTAGGTGATGCACCTACTTGTCACCTACCAGTCTGCGCGGGTCTGCGGAAATACAATTATCTCAATACTCTGAGATCGTATTGACAAACAGTTTGATGCGTTGGAAACTAGACTCATAGCCCTTTAATTTGGTGGGTAGATCACCCCGTAATTCCTCTTAAATTGGGAGAAAAGCGCAGAAACATTTGACCTAACGTTTAAGTAAAATTGTGAACCTAAGTTGCGACAACTTTTGTCGACTTTTGTTTCATAACTCGTTTGACTTCAAGACTTATGAAACGGATGTTGTATGATTCAAATACCTTAATACATCACCTCTTGGTAATGTTAATCACCTCTCGATTTACCCGAAATACGAGTTACAACATCCTTAACTCGTTTATCTTCTAATACTTGTTAACCACCCTTATACACCCTTGCATCATTTAAGACCAATAGGACTAAACTCTTATTATCTCAAAGGTAATTCCCTCCTCGGACCTATGTAGACTATCTTACGGCGTAATCTAACGTGTACAAATATGGGTTATAACACCCTCCCCCCCTTAGGAACATTCTTCCTCGAATGTAAGGGTTTACGAGGATCTTAACTCATTGTGGATTTCTGACGGAAATCTCCAGCTGAGTTTTCTCTATTAAGCGGACCCTAGCAGAACTCGCAAGCAGTTAAACCAACCTATAGCCTTACAACGTTATACAAAGCATTATAGCTACGTACATTATCAGCATATCACCATTTGTATTAAGAAAGATTATTCTCACGTTATTGCTTACCTCATAGAGACGTTTCTCCTTTTAATACGTCCTGCGTTCCCCCGGCACCCTCATTATCTCCATGCTGGAACAGGTAAGGGTATTTAGACTTCATCTCATCCTCTTCTTCCCATGTCATCTCTTCCGTATTCTTGTTCTTCCACAATACTTTAACGGAAGCTACATCTTTTGTCCTTAGCTTGCGGACTTGTCGGTCCAATATAGCTACTGGCATTTCTTCATATGATAGATCCCTTGTAATTTGTACATATTTGATAGGGATGACCCGAGAAGGGTCTCCAATACATTTCCTCAACATAGATACGTGGAATACCGGATGGACAAATTCTAATTCTGATGGCAATTCTAACTCATAAGCAACCTGTCCAATTCGCCGAAGAATTTTGTACGGCCCGATATACCGCGGATTCAGTTTACCNACTGTAACCTATTTTGCGATAAAACGGACAGCACCTCCCCTATATATATGACTTCACACAAGTCAAAAAAATCACCAAACAGCCCAAAACACATCAATAAAAATCATATTTCCTCCCAAAACAGTCCACGCACAAACTTAATTACTTCATACATACGATGGCCACCATAGTCATGTTAAACGACACAGAAATGTTACGAACAACTATCAGCCCACAACCCTAAATATATATGGTGTTTATACACACCCTTCCTCCTCCAAAACTCCACAATTCAGTAGTAAAACACGCAGCTTTACAGCAACACAAAACAGTCCACAAAACAGTCCGCTACAAGTGAATAACTCGAACTCACGGCTTCCGATCACCGTCCCGTGAGTTCTTACATATATAGAACGACTTACCAAGACTTAAAAGTAGAAAAAGTTATGAAATAGAGCATTAAACTCACCTTACTTGTTATATAATTCAGCCCTTGCTTTGGTTCTTCAAACTCTAGGGTTTACCCCCAACTAGAACTTGAAAGAGGGGGAAAATCGATTAGGGTTTGTGTGGGATTTATTTGGGGAGGGGTTGCAGGGGTTCTATTTAGGTTTTGAAGCTCTGGAATAATAGTGAAATAACTGACTTTAAAAGCTCTTAAAAGCCCTCTCTTGGCCGATTTTGGGGCTTTTAATTTTATCTCTTAATTTTGGCAAGTAGGTGATGCACCTACTTGTCACCTACCAGCCTGCGCAGGTCTGCGGAAATACAATTATCTCAATACTCTGAGATCGTATTGACAAACGGTTTGATGTGTTGGAAACTAGACTCATAGAACTATTATTTGGTAGGTAGATCACCCCGTAATTCCTTGCATATTGGGAGAAAAGCGCAGAAATATTTGACCTAACGTTTAAGTAAAATTGTGAACCTAAGTTGCGACAACTCTTGTCGACTTTTGTTTCATAACTCGTTTGACTTCAAGACTTATGAAACGGATATCATATGATTCAAATACCTTAAAACATGACCTCTTGGTGATGTTAATCACCTCTCGATTTACCCAAAAATGCGAGTTACAACATTCTTAACTCGTTTATCTTATAATACTTGTTAACCACCCTTATACACCTTTGCATCGTTTAAGACCAATAGGACTAAAATCTTATTGTCTCAAAGATAATTCTCTTCTCGAACCTAGGTAGACTATCTTACGGTGTAATCTAACACGTACAAATATGGGTTATAACACCCTCCCCCCCTTAGGAACATTCGTCCTCGAATGTAAGGGTTTACGGATATCTTAACTCATTGTCGATTTCTGACGGAAATTTCTGGCTGAAGTTTCTCTATTCAACGGATCCTAGCAAGACTCGCAAGCATTTAAACCCAACCTATAGCCTTACAAGGTCATACAAAGCATTATAGCTATGTACATTATCCGCATATCACCACTTTGTTTTAAGAAAGAGTATTCTCATGTTATTGCTTACCTCATAGCTACGGTTTTTTTTTTAATGCGTCCTGCGTTCCCCCGGCACCCTCACTATGTCCATACTGGAACAGGTAAGGATATTTAGACTTCATCTCATCCTCTTCTTCCCATGTCATCTCTTTCGTATTCTTGTTCTTCCATAATACTTTAACGGAAACTACATCCTTTGTTCTTAGCTTGCGGACTTGTCGGTCTAATATAGCTATTGGCATTTCTTCATATGATAGATCCCTTGTAATTTGTACATCTTTGATAGGGACGACCCGAGAAGGGTCTCCAATACATTTCCTCAATATAGATATGTGGAATACCGGATGGACAAATTCTAATTCAGATGGCAATTCTAACTCATAAGCAACCTGTCCAATTCGTCGAAGAATTTTGTACGGACCGATATACCTTGGACTCAGCTTACCTTTCTTCCCAAAGCGCATGACACCCTTCATTGGTGAGACCCTCAGGAACACCCAATCACCAACTTCAAACTCCAGATTACGACGTCGGACATCAGAATAGGACTTTTGCCTGCTTTGGGCCGTCCTCAGTCGCTCTTGTATCACTTTCACCTTCTCAATGGCTTGGTGAATTAAGTCTGGCCCATATAATTCTGTCTCGCCGACTTCGAACCATCCAACTGGTGACCTACATCTCCTCCCGTACAGTGCCTCGTACGGAGCCATTTTAATGCTGGAATGGTAACTATTATTGTAGGCAAATTCTATGAGTGCCAGGTGATCATCCCAGTTCCCCTTGAAATCTAGAACACATGCTCATAGCATATCTTCAAGTGTCTGGATGGAACGTTCAGTCTGTCCATCAGTCTGTGGATGGAATGTCGTACTGAGATTTACTTGTGTGCCTAAACCCTTCTGGAAAGACCTCCAAAAGTTAGCCGTAAATTGAGCTCCTCTGTCTGAGATAATAGACGTTGGTACCCCATGAAGTCGGACAATTTCCTTGATGTACAGTTTTGCATAATCTTCAGCTGTGTAGGTTGTCTTGACTGGCAGAAAATGGGCATATTTTGTAAGTCGATCAGCTATTACCCAGATGGAGTCAAACTTATGATAAGAGCGAGGTAACCCAAGAATGAAATCCATATTAATCACCTCCCATTTCCAGGTCGGAAATTCTATATTTTGGAGCAGTCCACCAGGTTTTTGATGTTCTACCTTTATTTGTTGGCAATTGGGGCACTAGGCTACAAATTCGGCGATGGACCTTTTCATACCTTCCCACCAATACTGCTCCTTGACGTCATGATACATCTTTGTTGAGCCAGGATGGATGGAATACCGGGATTGATGAATTTCCCTCATAATCTTCTCTCGTAATCCTGCTACATTAGGCACACATAATCGGTTTTGACACCTCAGTGTTCCATCCCCTGCAATTTCAAAAGCTGAGATTTTTCCTTGCTGAATGCTCTCTTTCAATCGCATCAAGGTGGGATCTTCGTATTGCCGTGCTTTTACTTCGGCCACGAGAGATGATTCTGATGTGTTATGCACAACAACACCTCCGACATCGGAGTCCAACAATTTAATTCTCATATTGGCTAGCTGATGAATCTCTTTAGGTAACCCTTGTCTGCTTGACTCAATGTGTACTAGGCTGCTCATTGACTTACGACTGAGAGTGTCTGCCACAACATTGTCTTTACCGGGATGGTACAATATCTCGACATCGTAATCTTTCAGTAATTCAAGCCACCTACGCTATCTCATATTCAACTCCTTTTGTTTGAAGATGTATTGTAAACTTTTGTGATCTGTGTAGATGTCAACATGGACACCGTATAAATAGTGCTGCCAAATCTTTAAAGCATAAATTACTGCAGCCAATTCTAAATCATGAGTCGGGTAATTATTTTCATGCTTCTTTAATTGTCTTGATGCATACGCAATTACCTTCCCATGTTGCATCAATACGCACCCCAAACATACACCTGAAGCATCACAATACACCACATACCCTTCTGTTCCTGCTGGGAGGGTAAGTACTGGCGCGGAGGTCAACCGATCTTTTAGTGCTTGGAAACTATGCTAACAAGCGTCGGACCATTGGAACTTGGTAGCTTTCCGTGTCAACTTAGTCAATGGGGCTGATATAGAGGAAAATCCTTCTACAAACCTCCTATAATATCCTGCTAGCCCTAGAAAACTGCGGACCTCTGACGGTGTTGTAGGTCTTGGCCAATTTTTCACTGCATCGATCTTTTGAATGTCAACCCTAATACCCTCGTCAGATATCACATGGCCAAGGAATGCTATTGAGTTTAGCCAGAATTCATATTTGGAGAGCTTAGCATACAACTTACGATCCCGAAGGGTCTGTAATACTATCCGCAAGTGGCCCGTATGTTCTGTCACTGAACGAGAATACACCAGAATGTCATCAATGAATACAATCACGAACACATCAAGATAGGGCCTTAATACACTATTCATGAGATCCATAAAAGCTGCTGGGGCGTTTGTTAGCCCAAACGACATTACTAAGAACTCAAAATGCCCATATCTTGTCCGGAAGGCTGTTTTTGGAATATCCTTCTCCTTGACCCTCACCTGGTGATACCGTGAACGTAAGTCAATCTTGGAAAAATACTTGGCACCCTGGAGTTGGTCAAACAGGTCGTCAATCCTTGGAAGTGGATATTTGTTCTTTATAGTAAACTTATTCAACTGTCGATAGTCGATACACATCCTTAACGACCCATCTTTTTTTCGCACAAATAAGAATGGCGCTCCCCAAGGTGAAGTGCTAGGCCTAATGAAGCCCTTATCCAGCAAGTCCTTCAACTGCACCTTCATCTCTCGCAACTCTACCGGGGCCATCCTGTATGGAGGGATAGAGATCGGTTGAGTGTCCGGCAATACATCAATACTAAACTCAATCTCCCTTTCAGGAGGAAGACCTGGGATTTCATCTGTGAAAACATCCGGAAATTCGTTGACCACGGGGATTGATTGTAGGGTAGGTGGCTTCGCCTCCGCATCCCTAACATGAACGAGATGATAAATGTAACCCTTTGCGATCATCTTCCTTGCCTTAAGATAGGAAATAAACATACCTTTCGGCGTAGCAATGTTCCCCTTCCATTCGATGACAGGTTCACCAGGAAACTGAAACCTAACCATCTTCGTACAACAATCAACATTTGCATAGCATGAGGCCAACAAGTCCATTCCCATTATCACATCGAAATCAACCATTTCTAACTCGAACAAATTCGCCGAGGTTTAACGACTACAAATCGTCACGGTGCAAACTCTATATACCCTTGTAACAACCACAGAATCTCCTATTGGAGTAGATACCGCAAATGGTTTACTAATTAATTCGGGTTTGACGCCAAACTTATCAGCCACAAGGGGTGTAACATATGATAATGTAGATCCCCGATCAATCAACGTATATACATCATAAGAAAACACAGACAATATACCTGTAACAACATACGGAGATGACTCGAGATCCTGCCGACCTAATAGAGCATAGGTTCGATTTTGAGTACCACTCGAGCTCGGCATTCCACCTCTACCTCTGCCACGACCTGTCGGCTGCTGAAAACCCCGTGCTGGAGGTCGAACTGATGAGGAAGAACCAGCCACAGATCCAGTCGGTTGAGCCATACCACCACCTCCTCTATTAGGACAATCCCGCCTCATATGGCCAGGCTGTCCGCAAGAGTAGCATACATCGGAACCTTGACGACACAGTCCAATGTGGGCCTTGCCGCACTGATCACAACGAGGTGTTAGGGATCCCGTCTGACTAGTATCCCTGTAATGTTGCGAGCCTGATGCCCGCAAACTCTGACCTGGACCCGAATAGGTAAATCGATCATATCGAGGTCTCTGAAACTGTGGAGGAGCACTAGCTACAGATGGTGCCGAACCCCTCGAAAACTGGGACCTGACATTACCTCTGAAGTCACCAGAATACCCTGCAAATCTCGCCCTCTTATGCTGGCCCCTATCCTTCTCCCTGTCTGTTCTTTGTTGGCGCTTACGATCCTCTAGTGTCTGGGCATAAGCCTGAATACGGGAAATATCCATGCCCTCTATCAAGGAGGCTGTCGTGCACTCATTTATCAGATGTGGTCCCAATCCGTTCACGAACAGGTGCACCCTATCGCTCATCTCGGCCACTATATGGGGAACATACCTTGCTAAAGAATCAAACTGCATACTATACTCTCGCACACTCATATTACCTTGTCGAAGGTTCAAGAACTTATCAGCTCTAGCTCGTCGTATCTCAACTGGCAGGTAGTGACGAAGGAACGCCTCAGAAAATTCCTTCCACACAGGTGGGGGAGCATTCAGACCCCTGGATCTCTCCCAACTACCATACCAGAAAACTGCCAAATCCCGTAACCGATAAGAAGCCAACTTTACTGCCTCTGTATCGTTAGCATGCATAACCTGCAGTGTACGATGAACCTGATCAATAAAAGTCTGCGGGTCCTCCTTGGGGTCTGATCCAGTAAACACTAGAGGATCTAGATTAATAAAATCCCGAACTCTCGCACTAACCGGTTTATCAGTAGCACCGGTATTGTGCCTCTGAGCCTGAGCAGCTACCAAGCTAGTCAACAACTGTACCGCACTCCACATATCCTGGTCTGTAGTACCAGATGGAGGAACTGGAGATGCTGGGTGCCTTCTTATATCCTCTGGAGGAGAAGGAGTAAATGAGGTCTGAGATGGCGTCTCACTCTGAGGTTCGCTATGGCCCGCTCTGGCGGGAGGCACCTGACTTGTACCCTCTCTCGCAGCTGTATCAAGGCGCCTACTAATCACTTGCTTCCTAGTCGTGGGCATCGCTGAAAAGAACATGGTTAATAATAGAAACGAATACTTATGGCTCAGCTCTGCGCACGATCTAGATTCAGGAAAAAGTAACAACTCTAAATGTCATGCAGCCTCCTGAGTATAAATGTGGCGCGCTACACATCCATAATCAAGACTCTACTAGACACGACTCATAGACAACCCCTAGGACAAACCTGCTCTGATACCAAGTTCGTCACGACCCAAGCCGGAGGGTCGCGACTGGCACCCGGATCCTACTCGCCGAGTGCCGGCGTACCTTTCATCTTACCTTCCTCGTTATCTATAAGGTCAATGATGCCCGTATGAATAGAAAACCATGATCATGATCAATTGAAATACCATACAATAACATGATCATATGTATATATAACATGGCCCTTAAGGCTGCGATGCAAAAACAGTACAACAAAATACATTTGCCGACAAGGCAATCCAACTATACCTAAACCCACCCCTTGTCTATGAGCCTCTACTGGAAAATACATGATGCAAACTATGTCGGAGCAGGGCCCCGACATGCCCATAAGGCCTATAACAAAATGCATACTGAGACTACGGCAAGTCCGAAGGATGGATCTTGCCAATATCCGCTGAACTGGACCGCCTACTATGGTGGGAGAGCCTCGTCTATCTTTCTGTCCAGACCTGCAGCACGACATGCAGCGTCCACAAATAAAAGGATGTCAGTACGGATAAAGCACTGTGTATGTAAGACGGGAAAACATAACATAAGAACAATAACATGTATCGGGAGAAGAAACATAAAATCTGCACCATCTAAATGCTGCTGAGGGCGGCTAACCATGAGATACCTGATGTGCACATGCATGTACATATATATATATATATATATATATATATATCCTTTTTAAAATCATCATATACATACGCCTTTGTGGGCCTTATCATCATCATATACATACGCCTCTGTGGGCCTCATCTTCATCATACCCAACTGATCAGTGGTTGCACAATAGATGCCTGCCCGGCCGACTATAGCGCGGCTCAGTAGAGTAAAATAGATAATGCATGCTGGACTCATTGGAATCACAGTTTCAACCTTTCGGACTGGTGCAAGGTCAAAGAAGTAACATCAACCTCAATCCTCCCATAAGGGGGAAACAATATAAGTACTACTACCTTCTAAGAGTAGAGTATCTTTGGGGCTCGTTCATTGCATTATTTATAATCTGAGTCGTGCAAAAGAAGAAAAAGGACAGTCTCACATACCTTGTATATACTTCCCAACCTCAAGCTATCAATATTCCACGACTCCTTAGTCTATAACAAGATAAATGACACTACCGTTATCGTTTAAGCGTTGTAACTATTATGTATCGACTGTAACTTATTTTGCGATAAAACGGACAGTACCTCCCCTATATATAGGACTTCCCACAAGTTAACACAATCACCAAAAATCCCAAACAACATCAATAATAATCATATTAAGCCTCCCAAAACAATCCACGCACAAGTCAATCACTTCATACATACGATGGCCACCATAGTCGTGTCAAACGACCCGGAAATGTTACGAACAACTATCAGCCCACAACCCTAAATATTTATGGTGTTTCTCGACACCCTTCCTCCTCCAAAACTCCACAAATCAGTAGCAAAACACGCAGCTTTACAGCAACACAAAACAGTCCACAAAACAGTCCGCTACAAGTGAATAACTCGAACTCACGACTTCCGATCACCGTCCCGTGAGTTCTTGCATATATAGAACGACTTACCATGAATTCAAAGTAGAAAAAACTGTACGGAAGAGAGCAGTAAACTCACCTTACTTGTTGGATAACTCAGCCCTTGCTTTGGTTCTTCAAACTCTAGGTTTCACCCCCAATTAGAACTTGAAAGAGAGGGAAAATCGATTAGGGTTTGTGTGGGATTTTTGGGGAGGGGTTGCAGGGGTTCAATTTCGGTTTTGAAGGTCTGAAATAATAGTGAAATAACTGAATTTAAAAGCTCTTAAAAGCTCTCTCTTGGCCGACTTGGGACTTTTAGATTTGTCCCCTAATTTTGGCAAGTAGGTGATGCACCTACTTGTCACCTACCAGTCTGCGTGGGTCTGCAGAAATACAATTATCTCAATACTCTGAGATCGTATTGACAAACGGTTTGATGCGTTGGAAACTAGACTCATAGCCCTTTAATTTGGTAGGTAGTTCACCCTTTAATTCCTTGTAAATTGGGAGAAAAGCATATAAACATTTGACCTAACGTTTAAGTAAAATTGTGAACCTAAGTTGCGACAACTTTTGTCGACTTTTGTTTCATAACTCGTTTGACTTCAAGACTTATGAAATGGATGTTGTATGATTCAAATACCTTAAGAAATGACCTCTTGGTAATGTTAATCACCTCTCGATTTACCCGAAATACGAGTTACAACATCCTTAACTCGTTTATCTTCTAATACTTGTTAACCACCCTTATACACCCTTGCATCATTTAAGACCAATAAGACTAAACTCTTATTATCTCAAAGGTAATTCCCTCCTCGGACCTATGTAGACTATCTTACAGCGTAATCTAACGTGTACAAATATGGGTTATAACAGTTTGACCCTCCACTATTGACAGCCATTAAAAAGCTTTGAAGCTTTGAATTCGAATTTGAGTTTTCAAAAACCATTATTTGTTTGGATTAGATGTTGTTGAAAACAATTGAGAATATTATTTGGAATTTATATCTCAATTTTAATAGTGTTTGGTGAAGATTAGACTTGATTTTGGCTGAATTTCAGATTGAAACTCGAAGAAGAAGAAGAAGAAGAAGAAGAACACATGATATACAATATACTTACGAAATTATAGTAAAGTTGTAGTATAATTGTATGTAAATTGTAGTTCTATTGTAGTTATATACTTGTTTTTATTTGAATGTTGTATGAAAGTTGAAAAATAATTGTATCATGTATGAATCGTTGTATATAATTTGTATTTAAGTTATGAATACTATCTTTTTATATAAAGTTATTGATATATATCAAAATTGTATTAAGAGAGAGTTTTGATTGGAATTTTAGAGAGGAAGAAACACACACCACATACAAAATATATACAAATTAGACACAAAATATACAAAAGAAATATTGTATAAAAATTGTATGAAAATTGTATTTAAGTTGTTTGATGTAGTAGATGTATTTAACTAGGTAAAAATTAATGTATGAAAGCTGTAGATAAGTTATAAATAAGTGTATACTATATAATTAGTTGTATGAAATTTATTTTTAGTATGTATATTGTCGTAGATATATTAACTTGTATTAAATTTGTACGAAATTTATTTTTAAATTTGTATGTTGTTTGTATAATATTAATTGTAAGTACGACGTATCTATTTTAGTGCTGATTTAAATAGGTTTCGTTAATTTGTGATAGATTAGTGTATTGGGTAAGTTAACCAATCAAGTGAAGCAGAATACTTTACTAGCCCCGCACGATAGTTATTAGCCACGTAAAATCTTTGGACAAATTTTGATACATATCAACAACTTTATGTAAAAAGATAGTATTGATAACTTAAGTACAAATTTTATACAACGATTCATACATTATACAACTATTTTTCAACTTTCATACAACATTCAAATAAAAAGAAATATATAACTACAATAGAATACAATTTACATACAATTATACTACAACTTTACTACAATTTCGTAAGTATATTATATGCCATGTGTTCTTCTTCTTCTTCTTCTTCGAGTTTCAATCTGAAATTCAGCCAAAATCAAGTCTAATCGTCATGAAACACCCTCAAAATTGAGATATAAACTCCAAACAACATTCTCAATTGTTTGCAACAACACCCAATCCAAACAAATAATGGTTTTTGAAAACATAAATTCAAATTCAAAGCTTTTCTGTCAACGGTGGAGAGTCAAACACCTTCAAAATTTATTGAGTCGACATCTATACAAGTCCATGTTGTCCCACCATGACACGGTGCAAAAGGCTTCAATTTTCATAAAATGTATAAAATGCAACTTATCTAGAACCTCTATAGTTGGGGCAGATTGGATAAGAATTCAAAAACGGTTAAAGTGACATAATGGAGCCTTAAATACGTTTGCTCGTTTTTTTGTTGGTGCGCTTTAATTTTCTAAAATTCTATGAATTTCAAAACATCAGTAATTAGCATATACCCAGCTACGTGTAATGTAGAAATAGGATAGGGAAAGAGGAGATGAGAGGAAAAAGAAAAAGAAAAAAAGTGTAACTGAATGCCTCAAATTAAGACACTAATAATGGGTTGTATATAAATTGTAAGGAAAACTTGTTTAGGGTGGGGTAATATTACGACTCGAAATTTCCACCTTCGGGGCCGTGATGGAGCCTAACATTTCATTTGCTAGGCAAGCCAAAGTTAGAGGATCTCTAAGCCAATTATTAATCAATTCAAATAAGTAAAACCAATTAAGCCGAAATGAAACAAAAAAACAGAGTACAAAATGACATAAAACTAATAATATCTAAGTACAATCCAGATCTGGAGTCACAAGTTCACGAGCTTCTAGAATCTCTACAAATAGGGTTTGCAAATACAACTGTCGCGAATTAAAAGAACAGTAAATAGGGGAAGTGGAAAGGGACTTCAAGGTCTGCGGACGCCAGCAAATCTACCTCGAGTCTCCAAATGCCAATCCGAGCTGATACGCCTCACGGACAACTGGGACCAGTACAACCGACTCAATATACTCCGTAAGTGTCAAGCCTAACCTCGACGAGGTAGTGACGAGGCTATGGCAGGACACCCACGTAATTAAACCTGTATAGACGAAAATATACATACAAAATAACAACAAATAAAGAATTACAAGTGCAATTGGGAGGGGACATGCGAAAGGGGTATAAGATACGGTAACTACAGCAGGAAATAATAACAAGAATCAGTCAATAAACCTTTAATCAACAGAAGGAACAAGCATAATGAATAAATTTGCACTGCGTCACCCTTCATGCTTTTACTCTCAGCCTCACTATGATACAGTAATAACGGCACTACATCACCCTTCGTTCTTTTACTCTCAATCTCGCCATAAAATGATAAATACGGCACGACATCACCCTTCGTGCTTTTACTCTCAATTTCATCATGAATCAATAGATACGACACGTCATCACCCTTCGTGCTTTGACCCTCATATACGGCACGACATCATCCTTTCTGCTTTAACACTCTCCCTTACCATGTAATAGTGAACACATAACAATAAAGAGATGGAATAAGCAATATCAAGTCTTCTGTCAACAATAGTTCCACAATACCAATCTCAACTTCAGAAACAATACTCAATTATCCAGATAGTCATAAGTACGGGAAGAAAAATAAATTTATCAATTAACTAGTCTAAGCATGTATATCAGGATCAAAGAAAAAGACAAATTACAAGAAACAAGTTTCACCCGCATGCTTTAACCCAATAAAAACGCATAAGTACTCGTCACCTCA
Organism: Nicotiana obtusifolia; assembly: GCA_002018475.1. Taxonomy (NCBI): domain Eukaryota; kingdom Viridiplantae; phylum Streptophyta; class Magnoliopsida; order Solanales; family Solanaceae; genus Nicotiana; species Nicotiana obtusifolia. The sequence continues at coordinate 138,128 of MCJB01005947.1, read as the reverse complement.
GATATACGTTATATCCAACATTTAAAAAAGTAGCAAATAGGAAAGCAAGTCCTAATCCCTCAAGTCAAGGTTAACCACGACACTTACCTCGCTCCAAAGACCAACTCAAAGCTCAACCATGGTTTTGCCTTTCGAACAAGCCTCAGAACCAACCAAATCTAGCAAATTATAAGCAAAACGATTCAAAATAAGCCTTAGGAACTACCCACGAATGAAAAAGGTTCAATTTAGGTCCTTATTGAAAAAGTCAACAAAAGTCGACTCCCGGGCCCACTTTGTCCAAACCCGAAATTCGAACCAAAACCCGATTACCCATTTACCCACGAGCCCGGTTATGTATTTTGTTCTGAAATTCGACCTCAATTTGAGGTCTAAATTCCAATTTACAAAAATTCCTAATTCTTCCCAACCCCCCAATTTCCAGCATGAAAATACTAAATTTTAGGTTGAAATCTTGTGAAAATTAATGAAAAAATAGAAAGAAAGTAGGTTAGAATCACTTACCAACAAATTGGGAAAGAAAAGTTCTTGGGAGAATCTCCTCTAGGGTTTTCTAGCTTTGAAAATTTAAAGAATGATCAAAATCCCATTTTTGGGACTGTTTTAAACACTGGCGTTAGGTGTGCATCGCGTTTGCGTGAAATCTGACGCGTTCGCGTGAAACCTGACGCGTTCGCGAAGACCAAAGCCTCAATAGCCTATGTGATCGTGAGTTGATCTGTGCGTTCAAGTAGGCTTACCCCCAGCCTCCGCGTCCGTGATCCTTGTATCACGTTCGCATAGAGCAACAGTCAACTCCCAACCCCCACCTCTATTTCACTGCGCGTTCGTGATTGACTGGCCGCGTTCGCGAAGAGCAGGCCCCCCAATGCTCCGCGTTCGCGACCAAGGTTATGCGTTCCCGTAGAACAAAAATCTCCCTAGCCTATTTTACCCTTCGCGATCGCGGAGTATATTCGCTACCGCAAAAAAAAAAAAGAAACACCAGAAACCAGCAGAAATGAAAAACTAGCAAAGTTTCTAAGTTCAAAAGGTCTGTAGGCTATTCGAAACTCACCGGAGACCTCGGGGATTCAAAAATATGCACACAAGTCCAAAAACCTGATACGAACTCGCTCGCGCGAACAAAACACTGAAATAACACCTATAATTACAAATCGGACACCAAATCAAATGAATTTTTTAATGAAATTTTAGAATTGCTATTTTAACAACTGGACGTCCGAATCACGTCAAACCAACTCCGTTTCTCATCAAATTTGGTAGACAAGTCATAAATATAGTAATGGACCTATACCGGGTTCAGGAACAAAAATATGGATCCGGTATCAACATATTCAAACATTGGTCAAATCCTTAAAGTCATTAAACCTTTAAACTTTCTATTTTTGACAAAAAAGTGACTCGAGCTAGGGACCTCCGAATTTGATTCCGAGCATACGCCAGGTCCAAATCACCATACGGACCCACCGGGACCGTTAAAACACGGATCCGGGTCCGTTTGTTCAAAATGTTAAGCGAAGTCAATTCAAATGGAATTTTTAAGGCAAAATTTTATTTTTTTAATTAATGTTTAACATAAAAGCCTTTCGGAAAAACACCCGGACTGTGCATGCAAATCGAGGAGGCTTATTGAAGCTATTGGTGGCTTCGAAACACAGAATTAAGGTTTAAAACTCTAGATTACCTATCGGGTCATCATATTCTCCACCTCTAAAACAATCATTCGTCCTCGAATGGACATAGAAAAGTGCCTGGGCTGGTGAAAAGGTGTGGATATCTACTCCGCATGTTCGACTCGGACTCCCAAGTAGCTGTCTCGATAGGTTAACCTCTCCACTGCACTCGAACTGAAGGATAATTCTTAGACCTCAACTGTCGAACCTGCTGGGCTAGAATAGCCACCGGCTCCTCATCATAAGTCAAATCTTTGTCCAATTGGACTGAGCTGAAGTCTAACACATGGGATGGATCACCGTGATACTTCCAGAGCATGGACATATGGAACACCAGATGGACTGCTGATAAAGTAAGTGGCAATGCGAGCTTGTACGCCACCTCACCCACTCTCTCCAGAATCTCAAAGGGTCCGATGTTCCTAGGGCTCAACTTTCCCTTCTTCCCGAAACTTATCACACCCTTCATGGGTGAAACTCGGAGCAACATCCTCTCTCCGACCATGAATGCAACATCATGAACCTTGCGGTTGGCATAACTCTTCTGCCTCGACTGAGCTGTGCGAAGTCGATCCTGAATAATCTTGATCTTATCCGAGGCATCCTGTACTAAATCTGTACCCAACAATCAAGCCTCTCCCAGCTCGAACCATCCAACTGGCGAATGACATCGCCTACCGCATAATGCCTCATAGGGGGCCATCTAAATGCTCGATTGGTAGCTATTGTTATAGGCAAACTCCGCAAGTGGCAAGAACTGATCCCAAGAACCCCTGAAATCTTTAACACAAGCACGGAGCATATCCTCCAATATCTGAGTAGTGCGCTCAGACTGCCCATCTGTCTGAGGATGAAATGCTGTGTAACTCAACCTGCGTGCCTAACTCACGGTTTACTACTCTTTAAAAGTGCGAGGTGAACTGCCTACCTCGATCCGAAATGATAGACAAGGGCACACCGTGAAGGCGGACGATCTCGCAGATGTAAATCTCAGCCAACCGCTCTGACGAATAGGTAACTACCATAGGTATGAAATGCGCTGACTTGGTCAGCCTATCCACAATGACCCATACCACATCGAACTTACTCTGAGTCCGTGGAAGTCCAACAACAAAATCCATAGTAATACGCTCCCACTTCCATTCAGGAATGTCTAACTTCTGAAGCTACCCATCATGTCTCTGATGCTCACACTTTACTTGCTGACAATTTAGACACCGAGCTACATAAGCAACTATGTCCTTCTTCATCCTTCTCCACCGATAATGCTGCCATAAGTATTGATACATCTTGGTGGCAACCGGATGAATTAGAATACCAGGAAATGTGGGCCTCCTCAAGAATCAACTCACGAAGTTCATCTTCATTGGGCACACAAATACGACCCTACATCCTCAAAACTCCATCATCTCCAACATTAACCTGCTTGGCACCACCGTGCCGCACTGTGCCCCTAAGGACAAGCAAATGAGGGCCATCATGCTGCCACACCCTGATGCGCTCAAACAAAGAAGACCGAGCGACTATACAAGCTAGAACACGATTGGGCTCTGAAACATCTAACCTCACGAACTGATTGGCCAAAGCTTGAACATTTGATGCAAGCAGTCTCTCACCGACTGGAATGTATGCAAGGCTGTCCATACTCGCTGCCTTTCTACTCAAGGCGCCGGCCACCACATTGACCTTCCCGGGGTGATACGAGATGGTGATATCATAGTCTTTCAATAGCTCCAACAACCTTCTCTGCCTCAAATTGAGATCCTTTTGTTTGAACAAATACTATAGACTCCGATGATCCGTGAAAACCTCGCACAACACGCTGTAAAAGTAATTCCTCCAAATCTTCAGCGCATGAACAATAGCTGTCAGCTCTAGATCATAAACAGGGTAATTCTTCTCATGAACCTTCAACTGCCGTGACTCATATGTGATCACCTACCACCTTGCATCAATAATGCTCCGAGCCCAACATGAGATGCATCACAATATATCGTATAAGATCCTAAACCTTTGGGCAACACCAACACTAGCGCTGTAGTCAAAGCAGTCTTGAGCTTCTTAAAGCTCGCCTAACACTCGTCTAACCATCTCAAAGGGGCACCCTTTTGGGTCAATCTCGTTAATGGGGCTACTATAGACGAAAACCCCTCCACAAACCGACGGTAATAACCCGCCAAACCCAAGTCCGTAGCTGAAGTGGGTATAGGCCAGTTTTGAACTGCCTCAATCTTCTTAGGATCAACCTGAATGCCCTCTGCTGGTACGACGTGCCCCAAGAAGGCGACTGATTCAAACCAAAACTTGCACTTCCAAAACTTGGCATATAACTAGTTATCCCTCAAAGTCTAAAGTACAGTCCAAAGATGCTGCCCGTGCTCCTCTCGACTGCGAGAGTAGATCAAAATATCATCAATAAACATGATTCTTTAACACCCGGTTCATCAAATTTATAAATGCTACTGGGGCATTCGTCAGCCCAAATGACACCACTAGAAACTCATAATGCGCATATCAAGTCCGAAAAGTCGTCTTAGGGACATCGAATGCCCTAATCCTTAATTGATGGTAGCCAGACCTCAAATCAATCTTCGAAAACACCTTGGCACCCTGAAGCTAATCAATAAGTCATCAATCCTCAGCAATGGATTCTTGTTTTTGATGGTGATTTTGTTCAACTACCGATAGTCTATGCACATTCTCATCGATCCATCTTTCTTCTTCACGAACAACACAGGCGTACCCCAGGGCGAGACACTAGTTCTAATGGAGCCCTTATCAAGCAAATCTTGCAACTGCTCCTTCAATTCCTTCAACTCTGGAGGGTTCATACGGTATGGCGGAATAGAAATAGGCTGAGTTTCTAGAGCCAAATCAATACAGAAGTCAATATCTCTGTCGGGTGGCATCCCCGGCAAATCTGCAGGAAACACCTCTGGAAACTCACGAAAAACTGGTACTGAATCCATGGAGGGAACCTCCGCACTAGAATTGCGGTCATAAGCCAAATAAGCTAGATGCCCTTCTCGACCATATACCGAGCCTTCACATAAGAGATAATTCTGCTGGTAGAATGGCCAGGAGTCCCCCTCCACTCTAATCGAGGAAACCCCCGCAAGGCTAAGGTCACCGTCTTAGCGTGACAATCTAATATAGCAGGATAAGGTGACAGCCAATCCATACCCAAGATGACATCAAAATCTACCATATCGAGAAGTAGGAGATCTATGCTAGTCTCAAGACTCCCAATGGTAACCTCAAACGAACAATAGACACGATCTACAAAAATAGAATCTCCCACAGGTGTGGACACATACACAGGAGCACTCAAAGAAACATGAGGCACAACCAGATATGAAGCAAAGTAGGATGACACGTAGGAATAAGTAGAGCCCGGATCAAATAGAACTGAAGCATCCCTATGGCAAACTGAAACAATACCCGTGACAACAGCATCAGATGACTCAGCCTCAGGCCTGGTTGTGAAAGCATAACATCGGGGCTGGGCCCCACCACTCTGAACCACGTCTCTAGGACGACCTCTAACTGGCTGGCCTCTACCTCTAACGACCTGACCTCCTCCTCTAACAGCCTGACCTCCACCTCTGGCTGCCTGACTCCTGCCTCTAGCTGGCTGGGCAGGTGGTGAAACAACTGGTGCCGGAACCATGGCACGAGAACTCTGCTGCTGTGAGTTGCCCGGTGCCCGAGGGCAAAATCTTGCAATGTGCCTCGGGTCACCACAAGTGTAACAGGACCTTGGCTGCTGTGACTACTATCCCTGAAACTGACCCGGTCAACTTGAGTAACTACCCTAAAATCTTTGGAGCGAAGGTACACTAATAGGAGCTGGTGATGCACCGTAGGCTAGCTGATCGGGATGAGACATATGAGGGTCGTGACCACCAGAAGAACTGTGAGATGCCTGGAGCCTTGAATGATAGGGCCTGGGAGGATGGCCTCTACCAAAAGTACCCTTGCCTCCATACGAGGCACCACTAAACCCACTGAAATGACGAGGCCTTTTATCAGACCCCTACCCCCTCTCTTGAGCAAGAACCACCTCGATCCGCCTAGCAACATTAGTAACAGTCTGAAAGGAAATCTCACACCCAGTCTCCTTAGCCATCTGTAGCCTGATAGGGTGAGCGAGTCCATCAATAAACCTCCTCACCCTCTCTCTCTCTCAGTAGGAAGTAGAAGGAGAGCATAACGAGCGTCTCGTACTGAGTAACAGTCATACTGTCCTACTAGAGATGCTCGAATTGCCTACGGTAATCCTCTCTCAAAGCGATAAGGAGAAAATTCTCTAGAAATAACTGTGAGAACTGCTCCCAATAAGTGTAGACGACCCAGCTGGTCTAGTCAACATGTAATCTCTCTACCACCTCTTGACCATCATCTGAAATACAACAAAATCGACCCCATTGGTCTCAACTATGCCCATGTTCCGCAACACCTTATGGAAGCGGTCAAGATAATCCTGTGGGTCATTAGAAGGTGCACCACTGAAGTGGACTGGAAAGAGCTTAGTAAACTTGTCAAATCTCAGTAATGCGTCAGAAGACATGGCGGGCCTATCACAGGCCTGTACTGCAACAACTGGCTGAACTACCCCAACTGGCGGGGCTGCTGGGGACTGATACTAGGGAGCCATCTGCTCCGGAGTGTGAGTAGTGGGAGTCTGTGCTCCTCCCCAGCCTGACAGACGTCTGGTGCCATAGGAAATGCACCGGTCTGAGCCACAATCTCCATAAGGCCCACCAAACGGACTAGAGCGTCCTGTAGCACTAGGGTGGCGATGAACCCCTCCGAGACCTGAGCTGGTACAACGGGTACATTTTTAGCTGGAACCTCCTCATAAAATTCTACCTGAGGCTCCACTGGTGGTGTTGCTGCTCGAGCTCTGCCTCTGCCTCGGCCTCTGGCACAACCTCGGCCTCTGGCGCGACCTCGGCCTCGTCCCCTGCCCCTAGTAGGAGATGCTACTGGGGACTCCGGCTGCTATCCAGCTGAAGATGTTGCACGTGTTCTCGCCATCTGCGGGAGGGAAAGAATAGAAGAGTTCAATCAGCAATGATAGAATAAAATCGCACGACTGAGCATAATAGAAGTGAAATTTGTTCCTAAACTTCATAGCCTTTGGAAGATAAGTACAGACGTCACCGTACCGATCCTCTAGACTCTACTACGCTTGCTCGTAACTCGTGAGACCAAAGTAACCTAGTGCTCTAATACCAACTTGTCACGACCCAGAATTTCCACCTTCGAGGCCATGATGGCGTCCAACATTTCACTTGCTACGCAACCAATGTTAGAGGATCTTTAAGCCAATTTTTAATCAATTCAAATAAGTAAAACCAATTAAGTCGAAATGAAACAGAAAAAAAACAGAGTGCAAATGACATAAAACCAATTATATCTAAGTACAACCCGGATCTGGAGTTACAAGTTCACGAGCTTCTAGAACCTCTACAAATAGGGTATGCAATAAATACAATTATCTCGAATGAAAAGAACAGTAAATAGGGGAAGTAGAAAGGGACTTCAAGGTCTACGAACTACCTCGAGTCTCCAAATGCCAATCCGGGCTGATACGCCTCACGGACAGTTGGGACCAGTACCAAAATCTGCACAAGAAGTGCAGAATGTAGTATAAGTAGAACCGACCCAATGTACTCCGTAAGTGTCGAGCCTAACCTCGACGAGGTAGTGACGAGACGATGGCAGGACACCCACGTAATTAAACCTGTACAGACGGAAATATACATACAAAATAACAACAAATAAGGAATTAGCAAGTACAATTGGGAGGGGACATGCGAAAGGGGTACAAGATACGGTAACTACAGTAGGGAATAATAACAAGAATTAGTTAATAAACCTTCAATCAACAAAAGGAACAAGCATAATGAATAAATCTGCACGGCATCACCCTTGGTGCTTTTACTCTCAGCCTCACTATGAAATAGTAATAACGGCACGACATCACCCTTCGTGCTTTTACTCTTAATCTCACCATAAAATGATAAATACGGCACGGCATCACCCTTCGTGCTTTATCACTCTCCATTACCATGTAATAGTGAACATATAACAATAGGGAGATGGAATAAGCAATATCAAGTCTTCTGTCAACAATAGTTCCACAATACCAATCTCAACTTCAGAAACAATACTCAATTATCACAGATAGTTCATAAGTACAGAAAGAACAATCAATTTATCAATTAACTACTCTAAGCATGGATATCAGGATCAAAGAAAGAGATAAATTACAAGAAACAAGTCCCACCCGCATGCTTTAACCCAAGAACAACGCATAAGTACTCGTCACCTCACATATACATTGTATCCAACATTTAAATAGGTAACAAATAGGCAAATAAGTCTTAATCCCTCAAGTCAAAGTTAACCACGACACTCACCTCGCTCCAAAGATCAACTCAAAGCTCAACCACGGCTTTGCCGTTCGAACAAGCCCCAGAACCAATCAAATCTAGCAAATTATAAACCAAGCGATTCAAAATAAGCCTTAGGAACTACCCACGAATGAAAAAGGTTCAATTTAGGTCGTTATTGAAAATGTCAACAAAAGTCAACTCCCGGGCCCGCTTGGTCCAACCCTGAAATTCGGACCAAAACTCGATTACCTATTCACCCACGAGCCCAATTATGTATTTTATTCCGAAATCCGACCTTAATTTGAGGTCTAAATTTTAATTTTTTAAAAATTCCTAATTCTTGTGAAAGGTACTAGATTTTAAGTTGAAATCTTGTGAAAAGTAATGGAAAAATTGAAAGAAAGTAGGTTGGAATCATTTACCAACAAATTGGGAAAGAAAAGTTCTTAGGAGAATCTCCTCTAGAGTTTTCTAGCTTTGAAAATTTTAAGAATGATCAAAATCCAGTTTTTGGGACTATTTTAATCATTAGGGTCAGGTATGCATCGCGTTCGTGTGAAACCTGACGCGTTCGTGAAAATAGCAAAGCCTCAATGACTTACGCGATAGTGAGTTGATCAATGCGTTCGCGTAGGCTTACCCCCTAGCCTTCGCGTCCGCGATCCTTGTATCGCGTTCACATAGACCAATAGTCAACTCCCAGCCCTCGCCTCTATTTCACTACGCGTTCGCGATTGACTGGCCGCGTTCGCGAAGTACAGGCCCTCCAATGCTTCGCGTTCACGACCAATGTTTTGCGTTCGCGTAGAACATAATCTCCCCCAGCTCATTTTACCCTTCGCGATCGCGGAAGTATATTCGAGACCACGAAGAAGGAAACACCAGAAACCAGCAGAACTGAAAAACCAGGAAACTTTCAACTTCAAAAGGTCCGTAGGCTTTCCGAAACTCACCCGAGCCCTCGGGAATCTAAATCAAATATGCACACAAGTACAAAAGCTTGATACGAACTTGCTCGCGCGATCAAAACACCAAAATAACACTTAGAATTACGAATCGGATACCAATCAAATGAAGTTTTCAATGAAAATTTAGAATTTATGTTTTAATAACCGAACATCCGAATAACATCAAATCAACTCCGTTTCTCACCAAATTTGGCAGACAAGTCATAAATATAGTAATGGACCAATATCAGGTTCCGGATACAAAATACGAACTCGGTATCAACAAATTCAAACATTGGCCAAATCCTTAGAGTCATTAAACCTTTAAACTTTCTATTTTTGACAAAAAGCGTTAACTAGAGTTAGGGACCTCCGAATTTGATTCTGGGCATACGCCCAAGACCCAAATCACGATACTAACCCATCGGGACTGTCAAAATACGGATCCGGGTCCGTTTGCTCAAAATGTTGACCGAAGTCAACTCAAATGAATTTTTAAGGCAAAATTTCATGTTTAATCAATTTTTAACATAAAAGCCTTCCGTAAAAATATCCGGACTGTGCACGCAAATCGAGGAGGCTTATTGAAGCTATTGGAGGCTTCGAAACACAGAATTAAGGTTTAAAACTCTAGATGACCTATGGGTCATCACAAGTAATATACAAAACTAGGACAATTTTGATAAATAAATTTCAAATATTGTATATGAACTAAAAAATTCCTTTTTCTTTTCCAAGAGGAAACGGGCCTTTACAGTTGTGGAATTTGAACCATTGGACAAGATGTAAAGAATGAAATGATCCACCTTCTATGTGCTGATAAGCTTGAGCGAGCTTAGTACCAGCACCCGTAAATACTGCACTTTTTTTTTTTTTTTCTGTTTTTTTGAGAAAAAAATAATAATTTCTATTACATTACATTGGATGACAGGGAAGAAAAAGACAAAGATACCAAACAATTAACTCACGCGTATTTTATGTGAAATACTTTTACCAATATCGCTAGATTGTAAATTTTTGTGATACTGCACTTCTTTTTAATTCTTGGCGGAGGATATAGTTGGAAAAAAGGGAAGGAGGGGTCTAACTCCAAATAGAAGAAATTGAAATTTACATTTTTTATGAACAAACTCCAGTATTCCACCACCGGCTATTAGTTATTGCTCAATTCTCATCCCAAAGTGAAGGATTTAAATATTCTAAAGAACAATTTAGGTACAGGTAAAAAATTTAACGAAGATTATATAGAAGAAATTTATCATATTAGGGTAAGAATGTGGTAGGAAATTTTTTCACAACTCATAAACTCTTGAATTTTTCTGCATTATAACTATTCTCCACGATAGAAAATATGTAGTAGCACGTATCTGTAATACTACAAACTAAATTTGACTAGAATTTAAAAAACTTATTCTTATATGATTTCGACTATAAATCTTAATTAGACATGAATTAACTAAACTAGTAAATATCAAATCCTAAACAACTTAGGAATACTAATTAATCTTGGTTTAATTTCCATCAGCCTCCCTTAAACCAAGATCTTCAAACTTGAGCATGCCATGAGTAACATCAAGCTTGACAGAAATCAAGTACCTTGGACTCTCCACCAATTTCCTAAAATATGTTGCATCAATAAAGTCGCGAGTATCATCTTTATCTAACTTCAATTTCTCTTCAATATTGGCCATATATGATTTGGCTTAACCATGATAAATCCCTTCAAAATATCATCAATATATTATTCTTTTACTTTGAAATCTTCTACTTCTCCATCTTCTTTGTGGTTGGTCTTGTAAACCCATTTTAACTCAAATTGGCCATCTTAAAGATTGTAGAGTAATGCCATCAATAAACATTTCGTCATGATCCTTAAAAATATGCAATCTCGAATAATGGTATGAAATTGATTGATCTTCAATATCTATAATCATATGTTGTTGTGGTTCTAGATCCCAAGCTATTTCTGGTTCAATCTTGGGTGAATTATCAAAAACTTTTTCCTGATGAATTATCTTGCTTCTTTCATTACTGAATTTATCTTTAATACCGTCAAGTAATTTTTCTTTTGAACACCAACCTCTTTTGGACTGGCTTGCATTGTAACAGTGCCGGCTCACGCCTAAAGCAAGTCAAACACTTCCTTTAGGCCCCAATACTTTAAGGCCTCAAAATTAGTACTACTATATAAAAAAATAAATTTTGTATGACTAAATTTTTATCATTTGTAGATGTAGTAATTCAGTCACCTATATCTAATAATTAAAACTATATATTCCAGCTCGTTTATTTTTTTTTCACATAAATCACATGTTTTTAGGCTCTCGTGTTCTAATTGGAAGGCAGTCAAGCCTACAAGTGACCAAAAAGAAAATTTGCTGTAATTTTTTCTTTCTTCAATCTTCACCTAATTCAGTTCTTTGTTTATAAAATCGAATTCTCTTTTTTCTCTCCTCATACGAGCTCATCTATCTATTCTGCCAAATAACAAGTGTATTGAATAATTTGAGTTGCTTAATCTTTTTTGCTATTTCTCATGTGTTTCTCAAACTCTCAGTTCGGGTAAAAATATATAAAAAATTTATTGGATATATCTTAGGCCTCTTATTAAGGTTTCGCTTTAGGCCACCATATTGATTGAGCCGCCTCGTAATGCAATCAAATCTTCCTTTTTAACAATCGGAGTAACTTTTGGTAGATGAATTTGAATATTGTTTGACTTTCCTTCGCATTCAATAGAATTTCTATCACAATAAAAACAATATGAACTTTCTCTTCTTTTCTCCTCTATTTCTGAATTTGGGCCTTGTTGACTTATTTTCATCATCTTTGATGTGTCATCTTTTTCTTTTGGTTGATTATCCTTTTCTTGTGATGCCTTCTCCAATGTTTCATCTTTCTGTTGATTTAGTAATCTCTCGTACGTCACCAATTCACCTTCTAAATCTTCAAGTCTGAGAGTGCTGAGATCTTTGGCAATCTCAAGAATAACTTTCTTGTTGTGAAACTTTAGACTTAGAGACTGCAATACCTTTGCAACAACATTAACTTCTTCCAATACTTCTCCATTGGTCCTTAGACCATTGACTATTTCTTTATTTCGTGTAAAATATTCTCTGATAGACTCTGTTGGTCTCATATAAGCCAACTCAAGTTGACTCCTAAATTCTTGCAGTTTCTCCTTCTTTATATCAGAATCTCTTCGATATGACTTCACCAAGATTGTCCAAGACTCCTTTGATGACTTGCATGCAATATTTTTTAGATACATGCAATTCGACCTTGATGGCGAGATAGTAGCGCGCCTTATAATCTAATTGTACCTTCTTCTCTAATAGTGTAGCTACATCACCCATCAACGTTGTAGCTTCTAAGAGTTCCTCAAATCATTCATCAATGGTGGACCATAATCTAATAGCCATAACAAATTTCTTCATCTATTGATACCAAGTTTCAAAATTATATTTGCCATCAAATACAAAAAGAGGATAATTAGGTAATAGAGTATCCATATGTTTTTTTGGATCTCTTACCGGCTCAGACAGGATCTCATACAGGCTCTGATACCAATTTGAAGGATTGAAATATCTCGAAGAACAATTTAGGCAAAGGCAAAAAATTCAACAAAGGTTATATAGAAGTTTATCAAACTAGGGAGAGAACGTGGTAGGAGGCTTTTTCACAACTCATAAACTCTTGAATCTCTCTGCATCATAGCTACTCTCCATGATAGAAAATATGTAGCAGCACCTATATGTAATACTACAAACCAAATTTGACTAGAATTTAGAAAACCTAATCTTATATGATTTCGGCTGTAAATCCTAGTTAGTCATGAATTAAATAAACTAGTAAACTGTCACGATCCGAAATCCCATCCTCGGGACCGTGATAGCGCCTAGCATTTCAATTGCCAGGCATGCCAGCGTTAGATTAGTTTTTGGCCATTTTTAAACAAATCAAATTTAACTGATGGCACTTACTGAAATAACTGAGATAAAGCTGAAGTAAAGTGCGGAAAGCCAATATAGCTGAAATATCTAAATACAACCCTGAATCCGGTGTCACGAGTGCACGAGCTACTAGAATAATACAGAAAGTTCTGAATGAAAGTAAAGAATTCTGAAAGAAAATACACAGCTAAGATAAAGTAGAAGGGGACTTCAGGTGTCACGACCCAAAATCCTAACCTGTCGTGATAGCGCCTATCGTGGTACTAGGCAAGCCGACATTTATGAAATAACTTCAACACTTAACGGAAAATGGATTTAAAAAAGTTTAAATAATAACACTTCTCATAAACAGGAGAGAAAATCCAAAACACAACATGAAAATTTCCAACATTGGGGTGTCACTGAGTACATGAGCATCTATACATCACAATTCTGGAAAACACTGTATAATATAATCTAAAACTAAATACAATAAGCGGAAAGATAGGGAAGAAGAGACAAGGTCTGCGAAACGCCGGCAGCTACCTCGGAATCTCCTGATGATCAACAGTGCGCGAAAATCAACACCCACCATGTCGAGAAACACCTGGACCTGCACACGAAGTGCAGGGTGTAGCGTGAGTACAACCAACTCATTAAGTAACAAGACTAAATAAATAACTGAACGTAGTGACGAGCTTCACAGTTATAGTTCAATTCTAGTGATTTTAATATAAGAAGGTAGGCATGCTTTCAAGTTCGACAATTAAGGCAAAAATTTCATATCAAGTTCAACTGAAACAGAGTGTAATTTCTTTCAGAAACATCAAGACAATGATACATGGCAGCTAAGTGCAACAATAATGAAATCAAATGCATCCTCTCAAGGCCACAGTAACTCAGCCTCCCATTCACTTAGCATTCGGCACTCGCACTCAGTAGGTACCTGCGCTCACTAGGGGTGTGTACAGACTCCGGAGGGACTTCTTAAGCCCAAGCACTATATCAAGCCAATCATGGCATAAATCAATAAAACATGCTGCGACATGCAGTTCGATCATATAAATAGATATAGCCATAAGGCTCGTTGCGATGTGCAACCTAATCCACATATATACAGCCATAAGGCTCATTGCGGCATGCAACCTGATCCATATATATAAATATATCACTCACAGTTCGGCACTTAGGCTCCAACTCAGTCACTAACCTCTCCAGTCCCTCGAGCTCTCAGAAATCACGAAAATCAACCCAAACAGAAATAAGTAATATATCAACATGGAACAAAAGATACTGAGATATGATATGCAAGTAAAATGGAGACTGAGTATAACATCAATTTAGCATACAATTTAACAAGTAACATGGCCTCTGAGGGCCCCTTCAGTACCAGCACATGGCCTAAGCATGATTTCTGACATGACTTGCAACTCAATTTCCATATCACGTGAAGAATTTACAAATATCAACAGATTAACCATCTATACTCCATGGAATGGACCAAGTTCCAATTCCTACGGTGCATGCCCACTCGCCCGTCACCTAGCATGTGCGTCACCTCAAAACCAAACACATGACACAAAATCCGGGGTTTCATATCCCCAGAATCATATTTAGAACTGTTACTTACCTCAATCCGAGCAACTCTCTACTCCTACACACCTTTGCCTCGTTAATCGGCCTCCAAATGTCCTGATCTAGCCACAAACAGTACAATACGATCAATACGGGCTAAAGGAATTAATTTCCCTAGGAAAATGCGAAGTTATTAATCAAAAATCAAAAATCAGCTCAAAGACGGCCCTCAGGCCCACGTCTCGAAATCCAAAAAAAGTCACAAAACCCGAAAGCCCATCTAACCACGAGTCCAACCATACAAATTTTGTCAAAATCCGACACTAAGTCGTAACCCAAATCCCCAAATGAAACCCTCTAAATCCCTAGCCTCAAACCCCCCAATTTACACCTTAAATACACACCAACTAGGGGGGGAAATCAATGGGCAAACAAGATTATTGATAAAAAAACGAGCACAAGGGACTTACCTTAAGAATTCCCTCGAGCTCAAAATTTTAAAATGAAGCCAAAATCACGAACCCTTATTTTTAAACATTCTGCCCAGGCATTTTGCACCTGCGGCCAAATATCTGCACCAGCAGAACCGCTTTTGCGGTAAATCCTCTGCTTCTGCGAAAATCACTTAAATCTCCCATGGCCGCATCTGCGCTCTAGGTTTCGCACCTGCGGAGGCGCTTCTGCGGCCTTCTATCCGCTTATGTCGAAACAGACCTCTCCCCCAACTCCGCATCTCGGAGCCTCGCGTGCACCTGCGGGCTCGCAGATGCGGTTAACCCCTCACGCCTGCGCCCTACCCAGGCTAGTCCAGCTCCGCTCCTGCGTAAATCCAGCCGCATCTGCGGCATCGCACCGGCGGCCAACTCCTCGTAGGTGCGATCACACCAGAAGAACTCCAGCTTCAGCAATGCACTAAGTCCCATTTTCGATCCGTTAACCATCCGAAATCAACCCGAGGCCTCCGAGACCTCAACCAAGCATACCAACGAGTCCTAAAATACGATACGAACTTAGTCGAGCCCTCGAATCACCTCAAACAACATCAAAAACACAAATTGTACATAGATTCAAGCCTAATGAACTTTGAACTTCCAACTTCTACAATCAATGCTGAAACTTATTAAATCATGTCTGATTGACCCCAAATTTTGCACACAAGTCATAGATGACACCACAGACCTACTCCAACTTCGGGAATCAGAATTCGACCCCGATATCAAAAAGTCCACTCTCAAACTTTCCAAAATCCAACTTTCGCCATTTCAAGCCTAAATCCACTACGGACCTCCACATCACAATCCGGACACTATCCTAAGTCTGAAATCATCCAACGGAGCTAATAGAACCATCAAAACTCCATTCAGGAGTCGTTTACACATAAGTCGATATCCGGTCAAACATTTTTAACTTAAGCTTTCAACCATGAGACTAAGTGTCTCAATTCCTTCTGAAAATCTCTCTAGACCCGAATCGGCTACCCCCTCAAGTCACATAACAGGTATAAAGTACAAAATGGGCAGTAAGTGGGGGAACGAGGCTACAATTCTCAAAATGACCAGCTGGGTCGTTACATCAGGGCTGCAAACGCCGAGCAGCTGTACCTCAAGTCTCCATACTGATGGTCAACCCGAGCAATCTACTGACCGCCGCTAAGACCGACACCAAAATCTGCACAAGAAGTGCAGAGTGTAGTATGAGTACAACCGACCCCATGTACTCTGTAAGTGTCGAGCCTAACCTCGACGAAGTAGTGACGAGGCTAAAGCGGGTCACTTACAGTAATTATACGCAGTATAAAAACAATGATAGAAAAGGAAAATACGAAAAAATAAGGAAGTTAACTCATGAAAATAACTCAGTCCTCAAAAACCAGTAAATACAGAAATACAATCCTCAGAGTCTCGTACGAAACCACCGAAGCCAACACAAAACAACAAGCAATGTAAAGCACATAAATTGTTGCGGCTCGTAACCCGATCCCACTGTACAACACGGTTCTCCCTTATTCCACCATGTATATATCAATAATAATAAGTAATATATATGTTGCGGCGCACATCCCGATCCCACCATATAATGAGAGTCAATATCATAATTCTCCATTATTTTACTATATCAATCCTTCCTTATTTCACCTGTTGCGGCGCGCAACCCGATCCTATCGTATCAATATAAATCCTCCATTATTCCACCTGTTGCAGCGTGCAACCTGATCCATAAATAAATCAATAAGCGCAATCCATTAAACAACTCGAATCACAAGAATATATAAGATCAATAAATATAAAAGTTACAAATCAAGAAGGAATCTCGTAGCAAATCATGAAAGGCTACAATTAATATTGAGCAACAAGGCAAGTCAAATATTAAACAGTTAAAGAGTACAAGTAAGACAATTAAGGCAAGTATCAATTAAGCATGGGAGCATGGAAGGAATTAACATTTATAATGTGAGAATAATAAATGACAAGCAGAAGGTTAAGGTATAGGAAGAAATTACGGCAGGTAACAATCAAGACATGGAATGCTATGATAATGAAATACGGGTTGACATGGAAACAAGTAATTGACACCATATACAACTCGTCACCTTGCATATACGCCGCTACTCATGAAATTTATATAGCACATAGCTCAAGGGTTCCTAATTCCCTCAAATCAAGGTTAGACCCAACACTTACCTCACTCTGCAATTAACTCAAAATTCAACCACGACCTTGCCTTTGGAACAAGCCTCCAAACTAACTAAATCTAGCAAATTATTGACCAAACGATTTAAAATAAGCTTTAGAAACTACTCACGAATCAAAGAGGTTCCATTTAGGCCATTATAGAAAAAGTAAACAAAAGTGAACCCCGGGCTCGCTTGGTCAAACCCGAGATTCGGACGAAACCCGATTACCCATTCTCCCCCGAGACCGGTTATGTAATTTGTTTTGAAATCCGACCTTAATTCAAGGTCAAAATTCCAAATTTATAAAAATCCCTAATTCTACCCGAATCTTAATTTCTACAATGAAAATCCTAGATGTGATGTTGAAAACTTATGAAATGTATTGGGAAATTGAAAGAAAGTAGATTAAAGTCATTTACCAAAGAATTTACAAAGAAAGTATCTTGGGAAAATCGCCTTTAAGGTGCTTAGGGTTGAGAATTTGAAAGAAATGAGCTAATTCTTATTTCTCAACCGGACGTCTGAATCACCTCAAATCAACTCTGTTTTGCACCAAATTTTGCAAACAAGTCATAAATACTATAATGAACTTATACTAAGTTCCGGAACCGAAATTCGAACCTAGTAGCAACAAAGTCAACCTACGGTCAAACTTATTAATTCTTTAAACCTTTAAGCTTCTAGTTTTCAACAAATTATGATAAATCAAGTTAGGGACTTCCGAATTCAATTATGAAGTCCCAATCACGATAGGACCCATCGGGAACGTCAAGATACTGATCCGAGTCCGTTTGCTCAAAACATTGATCGAAGTCAACTCAAATGAGTTTAAGGCATGATTTCACATTTTCGTCAATTTTTCACATAAAAAACTTCCAAAAAAAGACACAGACTGCGCACGCAAATCGATGAAAACTAAATAGAGCTAATTGAGGTTTCAGAACACAAAAAATTAAGGTTAAAAACTTTATATGACCTATCGAGTCATCACGTTCTCCACCTCTAAAACGAACGTACTTCCTCGAACGGACATAGAAAAGTACGTAGACTGGTGAAAAGGTGTGGATATCTACTCTGCATGTCCAACTTAGACTCCCAAGTGGCTGCCTCGATCGGCTGACCTCTCCACTGCACTCGAACTGAAGATAATTATTAGACCTCTATTGCCGGACCTGCCGGGCTACAATAGCCACCTGCTCCTCCTCATAAGTCAAATCCTTATCCAATTGGATTGAGCTGAAATCTAACGCATGGGACGGATCACCGTGATACTTTCGGATCATAGACACATGGAACACCAGATGAACTGCTGATAAACTAGGTGGCAATGGGAGCTTGTAGGCTACCTCACCCACCCTCTCAAGTATCTCAAAAGGGTCTGATATATCTAGGGCTCAACTTGCCCTTCTTTCCGAACCTCATCACACCCTTCATGGGTGAAACCCGGAGTAATACCCTCTCTCCGACCATGAATGTAACATCACGAACTCTACGGTCGGCATAACTCTTCTGCCTAGACTGAGCGGTGCGAAGTCAATCCTGAATAATCTTGACCTTATCCAAGGCATCCTGTATCAAATCTGAACCCAACAACCGAGCCTCCCCCCTCTCGAACCATTCAACTGGCGAACGACACCGTCTCCCGTACAATGCCTCATAGGGAGCCATCTGAATATTTGTCTGGTACCTGTTGTTGTAGGAAAACTCCGAGAGCGGCAACAACTGATCCTAAGAACCCCCGAAATCCATAACGGGCACACCGTGAAGACGGGCGATCTCGTGGATGTAGATCTCGGCTAACCGCTCTGAAGGATAGGTAACTACACTGGAATGAAATGTGCCGACTTGGTCAACCTGTCCACAATGACCCATACCGCGTTGAACTTCTTCTAAGCCCATGGGAGTCCAACAACAAAATCCATAGTGATACTCTCCCACATCCACTCAGGAATCTCTAGCTTTCGAAGCAAATCACTAGGCCTTTGATACTCGTACTTAACTTGCTGACAATTTAGACACCGAGCTACATATACAACTATATCCTTCTTCATCCTTCTCCACCAATAATTTTGCCATAAGTCCTGATACATCTTGGCGGCACCCGGATGAATAGAATACCGGGAACTATGGGCCTCCTTAAGAATCAACTCACGAAGCCCATCCACATTCGGCACACAAATACGACCCTGCATTCTCAAAACCCCATCATCTCCAACAGTAACCTGCTTGGCACTATCGTGTCGCACCGTGTCCCTAAGGACAAGAAAATGAGGATCATCATACTGGCGCTCTCTGATGCCCTAACACAAGAAAGATCGGGGCACTGTGTAAGCTAAAACATGACTGGGCTCTGAAACATCTAACCTCACGAACTGATTGGCCAAAGCCTGAACATCTGCAACAAGCGGCCTCTTACCAACTGAATATACGCAAGGCCACCACATTGGCCATACTCACAACCTTTCTACCCAAGGCATCGGCCACCACATTGGCCTTCCCCGAATGATACAAAATTGTGATATCATAGTCTTTTAACGGCTCCAACCACCTCCTGTGCCTCAAATTGAGATCCTTCTGTTTGAGAAAATACTGTAGACTCCTATGATCCATGAATACCTCGCACGACACGCCGTATAGATAGTGCCTCTAAATCGTCAGCACATGAACAATGGCTACCAACTCTAAGTCATGAACATGGTAATTCTTCTCATGAACCTTCAACTATCGTGACGTGTATGCAATCACCTTACCATCTTGCATCAATACTACACCGAGCCTAATACGAGATGCATCACAATACACCATGTAGGATTCTAAACCTGTGGGCAACACCAACACTGGCACCGTAGTCAAAGCATTCTTGAGCTTCTGGAAGCTTAACTCACACTCATTCGACCATCTGAATGGGGCACCCTTCTAGGTCAATCTAGTCAATGGGGCTGCTATGGAAGAAAACCCTCCACGAACCGGTGATAATAACCGCCAAACCCAGGAAACTCCGGACCTGTAGCTGAAGTAGGTCTAGGCCAGTTCTGAACTTCCTCAATCTTCTTAAAATCCACCTTTATGCCCTCTGCCGATGCAACATGCCCCAAATAGGCGACAGAGTCTAACCAAAACTCACATTTTGAAAACTTGGCATATAGTTGGCTATCCCTTAAAGTGTAGAGTACAATCCGACGATGTTGCTCATGCTCCTCTCGACTGCGGGAGTAGATCAAGATATCATAAATGAATACAATCACAAAAGAATCAAAGTAGGGCTTAATCACCCAGTTCATCAAATCCATAATCATTTTTCAACCCAAATGACATCACTAGGAACTCATAATGCCCATACCGAGTCTGAAAAGACATCTTAGGGACACGAATGGCCTAATCTTCAAAAGATGGTAGCCAGACCTTAAATCAATATTTGAAAATACCTTGGCACCCTGAAGCTGATCAAATAAGTCATCAATCCTTGGCAACGGATACTTGTTCTTGATAGTGACCTTGTTCAACTGCCAATAGTTTATACACATCCTCATCGATCCATCTTTCTTCTTCACGAATAGCACAGGTGCACCCCAGGGCGAGACACTAGGTCTAATGAAGCCCTTACCAAGAAAATCTTGCAACTGCTCCTTCAACTCCTTCAACTCCGGCTGGGCCATACGGTATGGCGGAATAGAAATGGGCTGAGTGCGAAGCCAAATCAATACAGAAATCAAAATCTCTATTGGGTGGCATCTCTGACATATCTGGATGAAGCACTTCTGGAAACTCACGAACAACGGGTACCGAATCCATGGAAGGAACCTCCGCACTAGAATCGCGAATATAAGCCAAATAAGCTAGACACCCCGTTTCGACCATACATCGAGCCTTAACATAGGAGATAACCCTGCTGGTAGAATTGCTAGAAGTCCCCCTCCACGCTAATCGAGACACCCCGACATGGCTAAGGTCACCGTCTTGGCGTGACAGCCCAATAAAGCATGATAAGGTGACATCCAATCCATACCCAAGATAATATCAAAATCTACCATATCAAGAAGTAGAAGATCTACACTAGTCTCAGTACTCCCAATAGTAATCACACACGAGCGATAGACGCGATCTACAATAATAAAATCCCCCACAGGCGTGGACACATACACCGGATCACTCAAAGAATCACGAGGCACAACGAGATATGAAGCAAAATAGGATGCCGCCTAGGAATAAGTAGATCTCGGATCAAATAAAACTAAAGCATATCTATGGGAAACTGGAACAATACCTATGATAATGGCGTCAAATGATTCAGCCTCAGGCCTGGCTGGGAAAGCATAAAATCGGTGCTGGGCCCCACCACTTTGAACCACATCTCTGGGACGGCCTCAGCTTGCTGGCCTCCACCTCTAACGGCCTGACCTCCCCCTCTAACGGCCTGACCCCCACCTCTGGATGTCTAACCCCTGCCTCTAGCTGGCTGAGCGAGTGGTGGAGCAACCAGTGTCGGAACCATGGCACGAGAACTCTGTTGTGGCATACCGCCCAATAATCTCGGACAGGACCTCCTGATGTGCCCAATACCACAACACTCAAAACACCCATCCTGCTACTATGGCTGCTGAAGTTGAAGCTGACTCGAACGGGCCTGATAACCATAGTGATATCTCTAAATTGGAGGCGCACTTATAGGAGTTGATGGTGCACTGTAGGCTAGCTGCCTAGAGTAAGGCACATACGGACCACGACTCCCTAAAGCGCTGGTGAGATGCCTGAAGCGCTGAATGAAATGGCCTGGGAGGATGGCCCCTACCATAAGTACCTCTGCCTCCAGATAAGACGCCATTGAAACTACTAGAATGACGAGGCCTCTTATCTAACACCGACCCTCTCCCTCCTGAGCACGAACCACTCGATCCGTCTAGCAATATCTACGGCCGTCTGGAAAGAAATACACTCACTATCTCCTTGGCCATTTGAAGCCTGATAGTTTAAGTGAGCCCATCAATAAATTTCCTCACTCTCTCCTTCTTAGTAGGAAACAAGGTAGTGGCATGGCAAGCTAAATTCACAAATCGAGTCTCGTACTGGGTGACAGTCATACCACCCTGCTGAAGTCGCTCAAACTGCCTACGGTACTCCTGTCTTAGTGTGACAGGGATGAAATTCTCTAGAAATAGCTGTGAGAACTGATCCCAGATAAGTGCAGGCGACCCAGTTGGTCTAGTCAACATATAACCTCTCCACCATCTCCAGGCGGAACCAGTCATCTGAAATGCTACAAAATCGACCCCATTGGTCTCAACTATACCCATGTTGCGCAACACCTCGTGGCAACAGTCCAAAAAATCCTATGGGTCCTTAAAAGATGCACCACATAAATGAATAAGAAGGAGCTTGGTGAACTTATCTAACTTCAACATAGCCTCAGAAGACAAAGTAGGCTTATCACCGACCTGTGCCGCAACAACCGGCTGAACTACCCCAACTGGCGGGGCTGCTGGAGTTTGATAATGAGGAGCCGCCTGCTCCAGAGTGTGAGTAGGGGGAGTCTGTGCTCCTCCTCCAGCCCAAGATACAGCTGGTGTTACCGGGAATGTGCCGGTCTAGGCCATACTCTCCATAAGGCCCACCAAACGGACTAGAGCTTCCTGAAGCACTAGAATGGCTATGAACCCCTCCGGGACCTGAGCTAGTCCGAACTGGAACCTCCTCCTTAAAATCCACCTAAGGCTCCACTGCAGGTGCTGCTGTTCGAGCTCTAGGCTCAGCTCAACCTCTACCTCTGCCTCGGCCTCTAGCGCGACCTCAGCCTCGACCTTTGCCCCTGGTGGTAGCTGCCACAGGGGGCTCCGGCTCGTGTTCGGTGGTAGATGCAACGCGTGTTCTCTCCATCTATGAAAGAAAAAGAATAGAAGGGTTCAATCGTCAATGATAGAATAAAAATCGCACGACAGAGTAAGAAAGACGTGATATTTTTCCCTAAACTCCATAGCCTCTGGAAGATAAGTACAGAAGTCTCTATACTGATCCTCCAGACTTTGCTATACTTGCTCGTAACTCGTGAGACCTAGGTAACCTAGTGCTCTAATAGCAACTTGTCACAACCTAAAATTCCCACCCTCGAGGCCGTGATGACGCCTAATATTTCACTTTTCAGGCAAGCCAACTTTAGATTAGTTTTTGGCCGTTATTAAACAAATCAAATTTAACTGATTGCAATTATTGAAATAACTGAGATAAAACTAAAGTAAAGTGTGGAAAGCCATAAAAACTGAAATATCTAAACACAACCCTAAATCTGGTGTCACAAGTGCACGAGCTACTAGAATAAAACAGATAAAGGTCTGAATGAAAGTAAAGTTGTTTGAAAGAAAATACACAGCTGAGATAAAGTAGAAGGGGACTTCAAGGGAGCGAACTCCGAGCAGTTGTACCTCAAGTCTCCGTACTGATAGTCAACCCGAGCAATCTATAGACCGCTTTTGGAGCCGCCTAAAAAATCTACACAAGTGCAGAATGTAGTATAAGTATAACCGACCCCATGTACTCTGTAAGTGTCGAGCCTAACCTTGATGAAGTGGTGACGAGGCTAAGGCGGGTCACTTACTATAACCTGTACGCAATATAAAAATAATGACAGGAAAGCAAAATATGGAAAAATAAGGAAGTTAACTCAAAAATAACTCAATCCTCAAAAACCAGTAAATACAGAAATACCAATCCTTAGGGTCTCGTACGAAAGCATCGAAGCCAACATAATACAACAAGGAATGTAAAACACATAAATTGTTGCGACGCGCAACCCGATCCCACCGTACAACAACGATCTTCCTTTATTCCACCATGTAAATATCAATAATAAAAAGTAATATATATGTTACGGCGCACAACCCGATCCCACCATATAATCAGAGTCAATATCATATATCTCCCTTATTTCACCATATCAATCCTCTCTTATTTCACATGTTGCGGCGCGCAACCCGATCCCACCGTATCAATATATATCCTCCCTTATTCCACTTGTTGCAGCGTGCAACGTGATCCATAAATAAATCAATAAGTGCAATCAATTTAACAACTCGAATTACAAGAATCTCTACGATCAACGAATATGAAAGCTACAAATCAAGAAGAAATCTCGTACCAAATCATGAAAGGCTACAATTAATACTGAGCAACAAGGTAAGTCAAATATATGACAGTTAAAGGGTAGAAGGAAAATAATTAAGGCAAGATTCAATTAAGCATGGGAGCATGGAAGGAATTAACATTTATAATGCGAGAATAACAAATGACAAATAGCAAGTTAAGGCATAGAAAGCGATTAAGGCAGGTAACAATCAAGACATGGAATGCTATGATTAATGAAATATGGGTAGACATGAAAAAAAGTAATTGACGGCGTAAACACACTCGTCACGTCGCATATACGCCCTGCTCATGAAATTCACATAGCACATAGCTCAAGGGTTCCTATTCCCTCAAATCAAGGTTAGACCCAACACTTACCTCACGCCGCAATTAACTCAAAATTCAACCACGGGCTTGCCTTTGAACAAGCCTCCAAGCCAACCAAATCTAGCAAATTATTCACCAAACAATTCAAAATAAGCTTTAGAAACTACTTACAAATAAATGAGGTTCAATTTAGGTCATTATTGAAAGAGTCAACAAAAGTCAACTCGGTCCCGCTTGGTCAAAATTCGAGATTCGGACCAAAACTCGATTACCCATTCACCCTCGAGCCCGGTTATGTAATTTATTTTGAAATCCAGCCTCAATTCGAGGTCTAAATTCCAAATTTATGATAATTCCTAATTCTACCCAAATCCCTAATTTCTACCATGAAAATCTAAGATTTGATGTTGAAAACTTATGAAATGTACTGGGAATTGAAAGAAAGTAGATAAGTCACTTACAAAAGAATTTAGGAAGAAAGTCTCTTGGGAAAATCACCTCTAAGTTATTTAGGGTTGAGAATTTGAAAGAAATGAGCTAATTCCTGTTTTTCTTAGCTTTTGACCAGGCGCAGATGTCGCAAACGTGACAATTGCGAACCCCGCAAATGCAAAAAAATCCTTGCAAATGCGAATAATTACCACCTCTGCTGCCATCGCAAATGCAACAAAAAACTCGCAAATGCAAGAACCCCAGTCCCCAGCCCATGCTCTGAAATGCGATGATGTGATCATAAAAGCGAGGCTCGCATTTGGTAGCCAGACGCGAGATCTGCAACCCAGCACCAGAAATAAAATGCATCAGCTATTACTCTAAGTCAAAAACCACTTCGTAGCCTATCCGGACCTCTCCCGAGCCCCTCGGGTCCCAAACCAAACATGCACACAAGTGGAATAACACCATACGAACTCCCTCGTGCAATCAGAACACCAAAATAACACTGTGAACTATGAATCAGACACCAAAGAAAATGAAAATTTCAATGAAACTTAAGAACATGCAATTTCTCAACCGGACATCCGAATCACGTCAAATCAATCCGTTTTGCACCAAATTTTGCAGAAAAGTATAAATACTGACCAATAGTTAGAATATTTGTGCTTGTGTTTTATTTATTATAACTACAAAACATAAACATACTGAAATTATTTCCATACAAATTTTAAAAGGATATTGTTTAGTTTCGGGAGACGAAAGTTGAATTCTGGGATAAACACATACTTAGAAGCACATTGATCAGTATCATAAGTTATGCATATATAACGTTATTGTAAAAACTTCTATATACCATATGTGTACTATTCTGCGGATCTAAGTTTTCAGTAGTAGGACAGGCATATTTTTCTTCAAATTTAATCTATATGTAATAGAAGATCAATTTTAACTTAATCTATTATGTGTGTGTGTGTGTGTGTGTGTGTGTGTGTATGTGTGTGTGTGTGTGTGTGTATACATACATACACTAAGATACAAAATAATGAAGTTGACAATAAACATGTACAGTAGAAGGCCATTTGATATTAAAGTATTTAAGTATTCTTCTTGGTAGTAGTTGTTGGTATCATCTTCAGCTGAGTCAAAACTGAAAAATATTTAATTTTATCTTAAAACTCAACAATCAACCTTTTATTTAGTTGATCAATATATTTATTTCTGCTAACTAAGATAGCTCTTTAATTTCTATCATGTAATTTGAACAAATTGTGTTTAGTCTAATGATGGAAATATTTTCCTTGTTAAATGCACTACTATTACCATTGGGGTTGATAACCAAGTGTTATAGAAGAACCAAATCATCTTTTATTGGATGTTCTTCTTCTTTTCCAACACGGACCCAAGAAGTCATTGAATGTTGGATCTGTTCTTACTTTTATATTTCTTGTTATTTGAATATTTTTCATTTGAGGCCATAAGTATGATTTTGGTAAAGCTTTTACAGTTGCTGTTTTCGTCAATTTTGGAACTACTAATAGCACTTGAAAGAAATCACCTCCCAAACTATTACTTTTTCAGCAAACGGTACATTGATATCTAACACATCTCTAAAACTCTGGGCAATTATTTTGATCGATTGACGCTTAGCCAGAAGGGCTTCATCCCATATTATCACTTTTGCTTTCCTTATAAATTTAGTATTATTGCTTTGGTTTGATATATTTGTGATGGTTATTTCAGTTATTTGAAGAGATATATCAAATATAAAGTGAGTTGTACGACCCCAAAAAATCGTTGATGGTACACCACTTGCTCTTATTGCTAACAACATCATGCCTCTTAATCTGGCATTTGCAAGTAATGCATGACATAGGAATATTATTTCGATTTCGCCGGAGGCATCTACAAAGGATAATCTCGCTATACCAGAGCCAACTTTTGATAATATAATCTTTAAAGCTTATTCTTGTTCATGATTTAGCTTTGATTGTGCTTTCTCAAACACTTGTATGGCCTGCTTAATGTTATACTAATCTTTTTCACTTTATCTAAAAAATTTTAATCTCTAACACTCTTTTTATTGAATAAATATGTGTACAATAAGATTTTCTTTGAACTTAAAAAACAATCTTACTTAGATGACAAATTTAAAAAATAATTTAATAGAATTCTCTTGCTAAATAATTAATTGAAAGATTTGATTATTTGGTTTTATCATAAATAATAATTTATTTGCTGTTGATTCAAGTTATTAATATTAGTTTATCTCATGTTTGAATATTTAACCATAATATAATTTTATCTACCATAAATATTATTTTCAACGAGTAAAAAGATCGATCTGACCTTCCACTTTTAGATCTTTATGTTTGCAAAATCAAGTGGTATTGACTCTTACCAATCTTTTTCTTTCTCTTTCTCACACATTTATATTCTTAAAAAATTTTATTAGTTGTTCTTTAATAATCAGGTATATTTTTCAATATTACATGAAAAATTAATAATAATAATATTAATATTAATAATAATAATAATAATAATAATAATATTAATATTAATAATAATAATAATAATAATAAAAATATTATTTGAGTAGAAAAGCAGTTAAAATATAATATAATACTATATTATCGTGGAGATCGTTTTCTCAATTTCAGCACATTATGCAGTCTGTTTAACATTACTTTTATTTTTTCTTGGTATTGAATATTATACAGTGGTAATGTATTACCAATATGGAGGATTCTTACGAAATTGATTTTATTAAATCTTCTTATATATTTTTAATAAGAATTCAATAGACAAGGTTGTATTAATTTTAAAATCTTAAATATTAAAAAAATTAACATAAAAGTTATTGTAGTCTAAAAAAATAAGTTACTACAGTTATGTCCTTTCCCTATGAGTTCTTCTGTTTAATATTTTAGGCCTATTTTGGTCTATCAGTATTGTATTCGTGATTTTATAATAATATTAGTTTCTGGACACGTGCAACTCTATCGTGTCAAGCAATACAATTTTTTTAAAAACGATACAAATAAAGTGAAAAAATGCAAACTTAAAATGAAGAATGTGTAAAATATATGGTGTTGGATACATAGATGTGTTTTGTAAATAATTATTTTGATGTGTTTACCCTTAATTACGAGTAACAATTAAATTTATATGTGGTTTAAAGGATACGTGACTTGGTCTGATACAATTAAAGAATGAACGATAAATAAAGACTAAATTCAACAAGTAAGAGAGTAAGCAAACCACCAATATTGAATAATTCAGCTGTGGTGGAATCTTCTAAGATGGGCGAAAAATGAAATTAGTATTGATAAAGAGAGTAGTTAAAATATGCCAAACTTTGTATATTGATCGTGTCTTGTGTCCCTCTTTTTTACAAAAGGGCTGTTGTTTATATAGGAAGGAAAAAGAATTCTATACAAAGTAAAAGACTTATTTACAAGGTAAAAAATCCCTAAAAATAATGAGTTCAACGTCTTTGCTGAATTGGGCCGCGATTCCCGCCGAGATGTTTACATATCACGAGATTTCCGGTCTTTCCGTTGCGCAAATCTGATATTTTTACCATAATATGGTTTACCCAGACCGGTCCCGATAAGCTCATCTCGAATGCCTTGGCTTCGAACTTCGTCCCGATGACGTCCGAACTCGAACTTCCCTTCTCGATGTATCGGTCTTGACCTACCGGATGGCGACCTCAATCGACGCCGGTCTTCAAAATCCAAAATCGATGCTCCCTATGCAAGCGATCGTATTCGACCTCATACAGATAGTCCCCTTGTTTTTGGAGGGTAATGACAAGAAACGATATGAGCCGCCATTTTCAAGATTAGGTTAAGTGGAGACATACTTATAGTGAACGACACGAAATTCGAAACGTCAAATCAGATAACACAAAACGTCTTGTTGATGAACGACGGCAGCATGATGACGCACGTGGCCACTATCAAAAAGGCCTTTTCATTTTCCAGCTGGCGACAAACCCTATGATCTCTGCAAATACCAATTAATGCTTTCTCACTTCGTGTTTCGAACCGCCGCTTTTAAGATGTATAAATAGCCCCCTCATTCTTCAACTTTCAAGTTTGTGTCGTTTGAATACCATATTGCCCAAGTCCTCTAAACTCTGTTCTTCAAGTAACTTCTCTTTCTACACTTGCATCTACTCATTTTCCATCTCTTTAACTTCAATGGCGAAAACATCTAAATTTGTTCCTCAGAAGCAACCACCTTCTTCTTCTCAACCCGCTGAAGAGGCCGAGCCTGTCATTGCTGAGGAAACTTCGACAGAGCCTCCTCTAAAAGCTTTCGTACCGGTCGGATGCTCAATCGGCTCCAACTTTAAGGTAGGGAAGGATTCCTCAGTGCCGGGCCGTGGTGAACCGGTCGTTAGGTATATTAGCTCAATCACGAGCAAAACCCTTGATAGGGTGAAAAAGGAGTGTAACTGGGTTGGCAAAGACATGGTAGTCCCCTCTCCGGACGAGGCGATTACCACTAATGTGTAGGGGTATTTGAGTGTTTACACTTACCCCTTCACGTTGGGGCCTTTGGACCCCATTATTGTCGCCTTTTGCAAAAGGTACAATGTTACACTGGGGTCAGATTCACCCTTCCGTTTGGCGAATAATTCATCTTTTTCGTTTTTTTGTGAGTAAGGTCGATGGGCATCCTTTCACCATCGATCATTTACTTCGACTATACAGTCCCCGAGTCTTCCGAGGGGGACTAATAAAACTTGCTCGTCGGGCTAGGAAAGCCCCATGTTCGAGCATTGACGAGGACAAGACCAGGGTTGGATGAGCCGATTCGTTCGAATAAGGACGTCGGACCTGATCCCTGCAGAAGATATGTCGTTCCCTGAAAAGTGGAACATGAACCGTAAGAATCATTTTCCTATCCAAACTCATTTGTTGTTTTTCCTTTGATATCTTACTAACACACTTTGTAAGATGCAGCCGTCTCTCAAATGCCGGCTGCGATTCAGCACTTGGAAGAGTGGGTCCGGAAGGTGGTAGCTCAAAGGACCTACTTAGAGCGCGCCTGGCGTGAGATATCGAAAGGCCTATGGGAGGCAAAAAATCAAGGTGAGACCGATAATGTTCATACTTCATGCTTTATGTGATTGGTGCTGTTATTAACTCATTTCCTCCTTTCTTTGCAGGTCTATCGAAGGACGCTGAATTGAGGCTGATGTCCCTCGGTAGAGAGGTTCCCTGCCCTCCCTCTGTGTCGGAGAAGGAGGGAGAGAAGAAGAGAAAAGAAGTCCCCGGTTCCTCTGAGCCGGGGAAAAAGAGAATGAAGAAGAAGAGCATAGCTCGTAAGCCCAGGATTGCCGACTTGGCTATCCGATTGAGCGATGACTTCGAGGAAGATAGGGACCTCGGTATTTCAAGCGATGAGCCATCTCGAGCAATCCCCGAGCCGAGGACCGATGAAGCTTGCATCCCTCGAGTAGAGGACCTCGATGCAAGGGTGGTGACCGGGTTTGCGCCGATGCAGGGGAGGCAGTACAGGGAACCTCGGACCTCCCAGAAGTAATGGACTCTACCTCTTTCTCGGAGGAAACCTTCAACAAAGCCCGGGCTGCAAGGATGCATACGCGGAGTAAAGGCCACATACCGGCAGGGTCCCTTCAAGACTTTTTTGACGGTGTGCCATCGGCTTACACTTTCGGGCTCGAAGTGCTGAGGAGAGTCCCTCCGCCGAGACGAGCGGGATATCTATCGGTCCCAAGTTGGTCGATAGATTTCCCGCTCCGAGTTCCAATCCTGATCGGAAGAGGATAATAAAGTTCGCCATTCCCGAAGATGCTAGGGCTCTGGCCGCGCCTGTGGGCGTAGCTAGCTACATTCGGTGTTTGGTGATCGAGGAGTATCAGGCTGCAATGGATGCGGTGGACGAGGCCTGTTTATTCAATGAGGCTCAACAGGCAGTAAATAAGGTAAAATTTCTTACAGGCTTCGTTTGGTATTTGTTACCTTACTCTTCGACCTGTATTGACTGTTTTATTTTCTTTCATATTTGTAGTCTTCGGTGCTTCATCATGAGGCTTTCCTTCGGCTAAGGGAAGAAAAGGCACGTCGTCAGCAACTCGAGAGGGAGACGTCGATTCTTCGGGCTGAGCTGGACGTCTTGCGCAGGGAAAATGATAAAACACTTGACCAGCTGGGGAAGCAACTTGACCGAGTGAATCAACTTCGATCTGCGTTGAGCGAGGCCAAGGCATAAAATAGTGAATGGAGAGCCAAGGCTGATCTGCTGACTTCGGAAAAGGAGACCTTCCGGGCTCGCGTAGTCCCTTTGGAAGAGCAAGTTTCGGAGGCACAAGAGAAAATCGGGACTCTGACTAAGAGCACCGATACACTTCAGTCCCAAGTCGAGACGCTCATTTTGGATCGTGATGTCTTGGTCAACGAGCTACAATCGGCTAAATCTGAGATTGCCACGTCTAAAGCTGATGCCGATGATCTGATAGCTCAATATAGGGCCGATGCTGAGGCTGCCCAAGAGCATTCAAAGATTCTGGTAGAGTATGCTAAGTGCCAAACCTGTCTTTCCGTTCTCGAGGAGTTACAAGCTTGAGGCTTCGATCTATCCACCGAGGTCGATGATGCAGCAAAGATCAAAGTCGATGCTAGAAAGCGAGCCTTCCCTGAAGAAGAAGAAGATTCTGAGAATTCTGACTGATGCCGCCTATTGTACAATATGTATTTCTAGGATTCTCATTCATTTGTAACACGCTTTATTTTGTATATATAAAAGAATTCCCCTTTTTTGTCTGATTCTGTTCTGAAAATTCCAATTTGCAAAATTTTCTGCTTCTAAGATTTAGCTTATTTCCGAATAGATTTTCTCCCTTCTTGGCCGATTGGATAAGGACTAAGCCTCGAAAGGGGGTTGAGATTTTCCTTGATAGGTCTTATTCGGATTTTGTTAATTTGACATGGCCTTGGCCCATTAAGAAATCGGATCTGTCTTAACAGATGTCAACTCGATTCGGCCTTAGCCTTTTACGAACTCGGATTTGCCGTAATAGGTCTTATTTCTTTTTGAACTTCATTAGCTCGATGCGGCCTTGGCCTATTAGGAAATCGGGACTCTGCCCTAGCAGATTTTATTCCCTTTTGAATTTTACTGACTCGATTTGGCCTTAGCCCTTTTAAAGAATCGAGGCCTTGCCTTGGCAAGTTCCAATTATCCTCGAATTTAATTCGGTTCCGCCTTAGCCCTTTATAAATTGGGGTTTGCCTAAGTAGGTCTTATTTTCCTTCGAGTTTTGTTAACTTGATACAGCCTTGGCCTTTCAAGAAATTGGGGTTTTCCTTAATAGGTCTTATTCCCTTCTGATTTCCACGCGGAGTTCTGAACAATGTTAGTTTTTGATAATGTAATGGAAATTGAAGTGGCCCTTGGGCTCAGAGACAAAATATCGGTGCCAAAGAACTTTTATTAGCATTCATGTGCTTGTACAATTTTGCTTAAGGGGCTGATCAGTCTACTTGGGCACGGTACTTACGACCGTTTGACCCTTACATTAATCCCTAATGATCTATGAGAAGTCCCCCCGAATTGAAGTATCTAAGCAAAGATTCGAAGTAGACAAGCAATCTCCAAATATTCAAGGTCGATCGAAGCAGTGAACCAAATATTATTATCTTCGATAAGCGACCGATCTAAGTTAGCACGATTCCTGGTTGCCTCATTAAAAACCTTGCCGTAAAACCCAATTTGGGACAAAACCGGTCGAAGGGAAAAAGAATGCAACGCGTGCTTTCAGTCCTACTGTCCTGCGCTTCCTGGCTCGAGGTTACTTTATTTAATACCTGCAGACGTTAGCAACATAAAACAAACAAATGAAAAATGAAATTTATTACCTTAACAATAGTATCGTTTCAGGTGGCACACGTTCCAATTATTTGGCAGCTGTTTGCCATCCATGGTTCCAAGCTTGTAAGACCCCTTTCCGATAACCTTCAAGATAACGTAGGGCCCTTCCTAGTTCGGTCCTAGCTTTCCTTCGTTCGAATCTCGAGTGTTGGGCGTGATTCTTCTAAGTACCAAGTCCCCAACGTTGAAGTATCGAAGACAGGTTCTCCAGTTGTAATACCTTTCAATCTTTTGTTTTTGTGCCGCCATTCGAACAAGGGCTGCTTCCCTTCTCTCATCCAAGAATTCTAGATTGATGTTCATAGCTTCTCGGTTCGATTCTTCGGTTGTGTATCGGAACCTGGTGCTTGGTTCTCCTACTTCGACTAGTATCAATGCTTCAGCACCGTATACTAGGGAGAATGGAGTGGCTCCGGTGCTGGTTTTCTCGGTTGTGCGATATGCCCATAGAACTTCGGGCAGTATTTCTCTCCATTTTTCCTTTGCATCGGTTCATCTTTTCTTCAAGTTTCGAATTATGGTTTTGTTGGTCGACTCAGCCTGTCCGTTGCCGCTGGGGTGATATGGTGTCGATAATATTCTCTTGATCTTGTTGTCTTCGAAGAATTTTGTCACTTTGCTGCCAATGAATTGCTTGCCATTATCGCACACGATTTCCGATGGCATCCCAAATCGGCAGATGATATGGTCCCAGATGAAGTCGATCACTTCCTTTTCCCTAACTTTTTCGTATTCCTGTGCTTCAACCCACTTGGAAAATTAGTCAGTCATAAAAAGAATAAATTGAGCTTTACCTGGTGAACAAGGGAGAGGCCCGACGATGTCCATCCCCCATTTCATGAATGGCCATGGCGATAGGACCGAATGCAATGTCTATCCGGACTGGTGGATCATTGGTGCGTGCCTTTGGCACTTGCTGCACTTGCGTACGAACTCCTTCGTATCTTTCTCCATATCGATCCAATAGTAACCGGCTCGAATTATTTTTCGAACCAAGGATTCGGAGCCGGAGTGATTCCCACACGTGCCTTCATGTATTTCTCTTAGAATATACTCGGTGTCGCCGGGCCCAAGACATATTGCGAGGGGGCCTCCGAATGTCCTTCTGAATAGGGTTCCATCACAGGATAAACAGAATCAGGCTGCCTTTGTGCGTAACGCTCTTGATTCTTTGGGATCCGAAGGGAGTTTACCTGAACTGAGATACTCTATGTACTTGTTCCTCCAATCCCAGGTCAATCTTGTCGAGTTAATTTCGGCATGGCCTTCTTCCACCACCGACCTCAAAAGTTGTACGACCTTTCCGAACTCGATCTCCTCATCTTCGACCGATGATCCCAAGTTGGCGAGGGCATCGGCCTCACTATTTTGTTCTTGCGGTATGTGTTGTAAAGAGTGTGGCCTGAAGCTTGTCCAAATACCTTTGCATTCGCCCTTCTCTAACTTCGAAAGACCTGTTTACTTAATTGACTACGAGGAGGGAATCACATTTGGCCTCGATTATCTCTGCCCCCAGGCTTTTGGCCAGCTCTAAACCTGCAATCATAGCTTCATACTCTGCTTCGTTGTTAGTTAATTTTACATTCTTAATAGACTGTCGAATTGTATTCCCAGTTGGGGGCCTTAGTACGATACCAAGCCCTGATCCTTTCGAATTGGAGGCGCCGTCTGTGAACAGAGTCCACACTCTCGAAGGAGTCCCCGATTTGATCATCAATTCTCTCTCGACCTCGGGTATTAGCGATGGCGCAAAGTCAGCGACAAAATCCGCCAACACTTAAGATTTGATTGAGGTTCGGGGCCGATATTCGATATCGTACCCGCTTATTTCGATGGCCCACTTGGTCAGTCGGCCTGATAGCTCAGGTTTGTGCATAATATTCCTCAGGGGATAAGTTGTTACTACACATATGAGATGGCATTGGAAGTAGGGTTTTAGCTTCCTAGAGGCACTCAATAAAGCGAGTGCTAATTTTTCCAAATGTGGGTATCTAGTTTCGGCCTCACCCAAGGTTCTACTGATGTAATAAATGGGAAACTGCGTACCTTGTTCTTCTCGGACCAGGACCCCGCTTACCGCTACTTCCGAAACGGCAAGGTAGAGGTATAATTGCTCACATGTTTTTGGCATATGCAACAAAGGTGGATTTGCAAGATACCTCTTAAGTTCTTCTAATGCGCACTGACATTTTTTCAGCAAGTTGAAGAATTGGTGATTCCTGTCGGATGACCTCGAGATGAATCGGCCCAGGGCTGCTATCCGACCTGTCAGCTTTTGCACAACTTTCACATTGTTTAAAATAGATATATCTTCAATGGCTTTGATTTTTTCGGGGTTAATTTCTATTCCCCGGTTCGAGACCATGAAACCAAGTAATTTTCCCCAGCCCACTCCAAATGCACACTTCTCCGGGTTCAACTTCATGTTGTACCGTTTCAACATATCGAACGTTTCCTGAAAATGGCTTAAATGGTCCTCTGCTCGCAGGGACTTAACTAACATGTCATCAATGTAAACTTCCATTATTTTTCCTAGTTGTTCCTCGAACATCTTATTACTAGGCGTTGATAAGTAGCCCCCGCATTTTTAACCCAAATGGCATCACGTTGCAACAATAAGTACCATACTTAGTGATGAAGGATGTCTTTTCTTGATCATCCTTGTCCATTGGTATCTGGTTAGAACCAGAGTAAGCATCGAGAAAGCTAAGGGCCTCGTGGCCAGCGGTAGCATCGATCATGCGATCAATGTTGGGAAAGGGGAAAGAATCTTTAGGGCACGCCTTGTTCAAATCTTTATAATCTATGCACATTCTTAGCTTATCTCCCTTTTTAGGAACTACAACTACATTTGCTAACCACTCCGGGTATTTAACCTCCCGGATGGACCCTATATTAAAAGCTTAGTTACCTCATCCTTGATGAATGCTTGTCTGACTTCGGATTGAGGCCTCCTCTTTTGCCTGACCGGCCGGAATTTCGGATCGATGCTCAATTTGTGAGTTGTGATTCCGGTGGTATCCCTGTTATGTCAAGATGGGACTAAGCGAAAGAATCTTCGTTAGCTAAAAGAAATTGAATAAGTTTGGCCTTGAGCTCGGAGCTTAGTCCCGAGCCCAGGTATACCTTTCTCTCCGGCGAGTCACCTCGGAGTGAAATTTGCTCGAGTTCCTCAACCGTTGACTTGGTTGCAGCAGACTTGTCAGGACCGATGAACGACCGAGGAACCCCATAGTCTTCATCTTCGAGATGATCCTGGTCACCTTCGTTTGTTGAAGGTGGTGCCTGTGATTGCTATTTGGTTCTTTGGGAAGGAGAGGTCGATTTTGGCATTGCTTCTTCTACTGCGAACATCTCTCTCGCAGCATGCTATTCTCTATAAATAGTTACGATCCCATCAGCCGATGGGAATTTCAACATTTGGTGCAGTGTAGAGGGTACTGCCCTAATATCATGAATCGATGGCCTCCCGAGCAAGCATTGTACCTCATATCTCCTTCAATCACGCAGAATTTTGTTCCCCGAACAGTACCGGCGGTGTTTACCGGCAACGCTATTTCCCCTTTGGTTTTCTAGCAAGCCATGTTGAAACCATTGAGAACTCGAACTTCAGGAATAATCCGGTCTGTCAATCCGAGTTGTTCGATAACCCACGATCGGATTATATTGGCCTAACTACCAGGATCGACAAGTACAGGCTTCACCCTAGTTTTGTCTACAAGCATCGATATTACTAAGGCGTCGTTATGGGGTTGCATGACTCCTTCTGCATCCTCTTCGCCGAAATACAAAACTCCCTCCATCGCGTAATCCCGGGTGCGCTTGTCTCGGGTGATAGATATTTTGGTGCTTTTTAATACCGGACCTTGGGGCGTATCTATGCCACCGACTATCTGAACTCCGAAGTTAAGCGTGCTTGGGCGAGAGAAGTACTAGGATGGGTGACCCCTGGGAACTCCTTGTGTTGCATCCCTCTTTTTACAGTAGGGCTGTTGTTTATATAGGAAGGGAAAAGAATTCTATACAAGGTAAAAGACTTATTTACAAGGTAAAAAATCCCTAAAATTAATGAGTTCAACGTCTTTGCTGATTTGGGCCGCGATTCCCGTCGAGATGTTTACATATCACGAGATTTCCGGTCTTTCCGTTACGCAAATCTGATATTTTTATCATAATATGCTTTACCCGGACCGGTCCCGATAATCTCATCTCGAACGCCTTGGCTTCGAACTTCATCCCGATGACGTCCGAACTCGGACTTCCCTTCTCGATGTATCGGTCTTGGCCTACCGGATGGCGACCTCAATCGATGCTGGTCTTCAATATCCAAAATCGGTGCTCCCTATGCAAGCGATTGTATTCGACCCCATACAGATAGTCCCCTCGTTTTTTGGAGGGTAATGACAAGAAACGATATGAGCCGCCGTTTTTAAGATTAGGTTAAGTGGAGACATACTTATAGTGAACGACACTGAATTCGAAACGTCAAATCAGATAACACAAAACGTCTTGTTGATGAATGACGGCAGCATGATGACGCACGTGGCCACTATCAAAAAGGCCTTTTCGTGTTCCAGCAGGCGACAAACCGTATGATCTCTGCAAATACTAATTAATTCTTTCTCACTTCGTGTTTCGAACCGCTGCTTTTAAGATGTATAAATAGCCCCCTCATTCTTCAACTTTCAAGTTTGTATCGTTTGAATACCATATTGCCCAAGTCCTCTAAAATCTGTTCTTCAAGTAACTTCTCTTTCTACACTTGCATCTACTCGCTTTCCATCTCTTTAACTTCAATGGCGCAAACATCTAAATCTGTTCCTCAAAAGCAACAACCTTCTTTTTCTCAACCCGCTGAAGAGGCCGAGCCTGTCATTGCTGAGGAAACTTCGACAGAGCCTCCTCTAAAAGCTTTCGTACCGATCGGATGCTCAATCGGCTCCGACTTTAAGGTAGGGAAGGCTTCCTCAGTGCCGGGCCGTGGTGAACCGGTCGTTAGGTATATTAGCTCAATCACGAGCAAAACCCTTAATAGGGTGAAAATGGAGTGTAACTGGGTTGGCAAAGACGTGGTAGTCCCCTCTCCGGACGAGGCGATTACCACCAAATGTGGAGGGGTATTTGAGTGTTTACACTTACCCCTTCACGTTGGGGCCTTTGGACCCCATTATTGTCGTCTTTTGCAAAAGGTACAATGTTACACTGGGTCAGATTCACCCTTCCATTTGGCGAATAATTCATCTTTTTCGTTTTTTTGTGAGTAAGGTCGATGGGCATCCTTTCACCATCGATCATTTACTTCGACTATACAGTCCCGGAGTCTTCCAAGGGGGACTAATAAAACTTGCTCGTCGGGCTAGCAAAGCCCCATTTTCGAGCATTGACGAGGACAAGACCGGGGTTGGATGAGCCGATTCGTTTGAATAAGGTGTCGGACCTGATCCCTGCAGAAGATATGCCATTCCCTGAAAAGTGGAACATGAACCGTAAGAATCATTTTCCTATCCAAACTCATTTGTTGTTTTTCCTTTGATATCTTACTAACACACTTTGTAAGATGCAGCCGTCTCTCAAATGCCGGCTGCGATTCAGCACTTGGAAGAGTGGGTCCGGAAGGTGGTAGCTCAAAGGACCTACTCAGAGCGCGCCTGGCCTGAGATATCGAAAGGCCTATGGGAGGCCAAAAATCACGGTGAGACCGATAATGTTCATACTTCATGCTTTATGTGATCGGTGTTGTTATTAACTCATTTCCTCCTTTCTTTGCAGGTCTATCGAAGGACGCTGAATTGAGGCTGATGTCCCCCGATAGAGAGGTTCCCTGCCCTCCCTCTGTCTCGGAGAAGGAGGGAGAGAAGAAGAGAAAAGAAGTCCTCGGTTCCTCTAAGCCCGGGAAAAAGAGAATGAAGAAGAAGAGCATAGCTCGTAAGCCCAGGATTGCCGACTTGGCTATCTGATTGAGCGATGACTTCGAGGAAGATAGGAACCTCGGTATTTCAAGCGACGAGCCATCTCGGGCAATCCTCGAGCCGAGGACCGATGAAGCTTGTATCCCTCGAGCAGAGGACCTCGATGCAGGGGTGCTAACCGGGGTTTGCGCCGATGCAAGGGAGGCAATACAGGGAACCTCGAACCTCCCTCTTGACCTACCGGATTGCGACCTCAATCGACGCCGGTCTTCAAAATCCATAAGCGGTGCTCCCTATGCAAGCGATCGTATTCGACCCCATACAGAAACTGTTTACCCTTAATTACGAGTAACAATTAAATTTATATGTGGTTTTAAGGATACGTGACTTGGTCTGATACAATTAAAGAATGAACGATAAGTAAAGACTAAATTCAACAAGTAAGAGAGTAATGTAACCACCAATATTGAATAACTCAGCTGTGGTGGAATCTTCTAAGATGGGCGAAAAATGAAATTAGTATTGATAAAGAGAGTAGTTAAAATATGCCAAACTTTGTATATTGATCTTGTCTTGTGACCGTCTTTTTACAGTATGGCTGTTGTTTATATAGGAAGGGAAAAAAATTCTATACAAGGTAAAAGACTTATTTACAAGGTAAAAAATTCCTAAAATTAATGAGTTCAACGTCTTTGCTGATTTGGGCCGCATGCCCACCGAGATGTTTACATATCACGAGATTTTTGGTCTTTCCGTTACGCAAATCTGATATTTTTACCATAATATGTTTTACCCGGACCAGTCCCGATAATCTCATCTTGAATGCCTTGGCTTCGAACTTCGTCCCGATGACGTCCGACCTCGGACTTTCCATCTCGATGTATCGGTCTTGACCTACCGGATGGCGACCTCAATCGACGCCGGTGTTCAAAATTTAAAACCGGTGCTCCCTATGCAAGCGATCGTATTCGACCCCATACATGATGCTATAAGGTGTGTACAAACGTGTGATAAGTTCACCTAGTATTTGTTATAGATGATGCTCTAAGAGTATGTTTTATGATATTGTTGATACTGATATCTCTCCCAGAAATAAATTTTTAAAGCATAAAAAGTTAGTTGTCAAACATAAAGTCACACCAACACAAGAAAAATTTATCTTAACGAAACTGAATGACTAATGCTCGTATAAGAAGTGTTCATTACAATTTTAAAGGAAATATAATTACCTGAAACTTGAAAGATCAGTATCTGATATTAATCATGATTAGATAAAAGTTAATAATCAAACTTTAACAATAAAATAATAAGCCAAAAGATAATTAAGAAATGTATGTCTCCCTCACCTACCCCCAGTTGAAACGAATCCTTTAAAGAAGAGAGAGAGCTTAAACGAAATAATAGAGTATCAATCTTCAACGACAAAAAAAATTATGAGATCACAATTGTATCATCCAACATCCGCCCACTAATCCAACATGTGATCCATACAATCCATGACTATTTATTTTTCGATTTTTCATAACCTCCTCCTCATCGTTACCCATATATATATGTTATTACTTGATTTTGGTAGATGAATCAGGTCTTGTATTTAATTAATGCGATATAACTCTTAATTATTTAGTAGATGAATTTGGTCTAGAGAATATTGATTAAGGTAATGGTTGAAAGAGTTGTTAAAAGGTAAAAGAAAACTTTATGAACAATCATCCTAACCAGATCAAATTCCACAAATCTGGTTGGGAATAAAAAGATATCACCAACCAATTTAAGAGGATATAAAAGACGTTGTACATTGTACGTATTTTGGTTATAGGTGGGCCTGACTTCGACCGTATAAAAATAGTCCCCTTGTTTCTTGAAGAGTAAAGACGAGAAACGATATGAGCCGCAAATTTTCATTCTGACAAGTGACTGTGAACTTATGACGCACGTGATACAGAGATCAAAAACGTCCCATCAGAAAGGAAAAATTCTTATTCTGATAAGTGACGCCGAACTTATGACGTACGCGATACAGAAATCGAAAACGTCCCATCAAAGTAAACCTTTCATAGCATTAAGTATGTATCAGTCGGCGTTCTGCCGCTTTGGGATGCGAACCGCCGTTTTGAGAGGCTATAAATACCCTCTTTCATCCTTTATATTCATATGTTTGTGCTTTTTGTAAAATTACATCACTCTCATCTTCAAGATTTCTAGCTTTCTGAAAATTCCTCGCAAGCTATCTTCATTCTATATTTCCATTGCATCTGTATCTTTTAATTTCTTCATCTACTTAAAACAATGGCGAAGACTTCTAAATTCATCCCTCAGAGACAAACTCCCTCTTCTTCTCAACCTGTTGATGACGTTTCACTTGTTGTCATTGAGGAGCCCACAACGGAGCCCCCTCTGAAGGCGTTTGTACCAACCGGGTGTTCGACCGGGGCCGATTTCAAGACCGATAAAGCTTCCTCGATACCAGGCCAATGCGAGCCGGTCACGAGATATATCTGTTCAATCACGGACAAAGTTCTCAATATAGTAGAGGAAGACTGTAACTGAGTTTGTAAGTGTGTGGTGGTTCCTGCGCCTGAAGAGGCGATCACTACCCACGTGGAGGGTTTTTTGAGTGTTTACACTTATCCCTTCACGTTGGGCCCTTTGGACCCGGTCATTGTTGCTTTTTGTAAAAGGTACGAAATGACCTTGGGCCAAATTCATCCTTCTTTCTGGAGGATAGTCATTCTCCTCCATTTTTTTGCAAGAAAGATCGAGGGGTATCCTTTCACCGTCGATCATCTCTTGCAGCTGTACAGTCCCCGACTCTACCAAGGAGGGTTGATAAAACTTGCCTGTTAGGCAAGCAAAACCTATTTCTCAAGCATTGATGAGGATAGGGATCGGGGTTGGTTGGGTCAATTTGTTCGAATAAAACATCAGACCTAATCCCGGCCGAGGATATGCCATTTCCTGAGAAATGGAATATGAATTGCAAGTGCGGCCCTGCTTACCAATTTGTTCACTATTCTTCCTTTCGACCTTTTTCTCATCAATTTCATATGATGCAGCTATATCCCGGATGTCGGCCGCAATTCCTCATCTT
Source organism: Nicotiana obtusifolia (assembly GCA_002018475.1). Taxonomy (NCBI): domain Eukaryota; kingdom Viridiplantae; phylum Streptophyta; class Magnoliopsida; order Solanales; family Solanaceae; genus Nicotiana; species Nicotiana obtusifolia. The sequence goes on along the minus strand of MCJB01005947.1, from coordinate 96,140 downwards.
AAAGAATGGGTCGAAGAGATCGTATACTAGAGACCATATTCTGAGCGTGCATGGCGCGAACTTTCGAAGGGCGATGGGAGGCCCGACTTCATGGTGAGATAAATTACACTCGAGCTTAGTTCCTTATGCTATCGATCTCTAACTTGTTTTACTTTTTCTTTGTAGGTCTATCAAAGGATGTCGAGATGAGACCTGCACCCACAGGCGATGAGGTTCCCAGCGAGCCCCCTGCTCCGAAGCAGGACAAAGAGAAGAAAAGGAAGGAGGCCCCCAGTTCTTCCGATCTCGGAAAGAAAAGGCCGAGGAAAAGATTGGCGCGCAAGCCCAAGGGCAGCACTAGTGATCGAATGTTGCCTTCTGACTCACATCGTCGATTGACGGATGAGTCCGAGGAGGAAGAAGAAGATTTCGACCTTATGGCTAGTGAGCCGCCAAAACCTGAAGGGCGAGGGGTCTCCGAACCAGGGGCAAGTGAAAAGAACCTTCGCAAAGCTAGGGGATCCGAGGTACAGGCAAGAACTGGGGCTTCCCCTGATACGAGGAGAGCTCCGCCGGGAGTCTTAGGTTCAATTGAGGTGGTAGACTCGCCCTCTTTCTCGAAATCAACGTTCAATGAGGCCCAAATGGCAAAAGAGCGTTCTTTGGGCGGGGATCATGGATCGAAAGATCCTTTCCGCGATTTTTTTGATGGTTTGGATTCGGCGTCCGCGAAAGACGTTCTTGGGCTTGGTAATTTTGAGTTACCGAGGAAAAGTTCATCCACCGATACAAGCGGGATTTCCTTCGGTCCAAAATTGGTCGATCGATTTCCCGCACTGAGTGCTTACCCTGATCCGAAACGAACCATATCTTTCACCATTCCTGAGGATGCTAGGGTTCTATCTGCTCCTATCGAGGTGGCCAGTTATCTTCGGTGCTTGGTGACCAAGGAAGATCAAGCAAAAAGGAACGAAGTCGATGCGTCCTGCCTATTCAATGAAGCTCAACAGACGTTGAATCGGGTAATTTCTAATAATCTCTATCCAATGTCCTTTTTCTTGTACTTTAAAATTTTAATTAAATTTAACATTCTCCATTATGCTTGCAGGCCTCGGAACTTCATCATGAAGCCTTTATCCGATTTCGGGAAGAGTCGAGACGCTATGAACGGCTTGAAGGGGAGATGATAAATCTTCGTGCCGAACTGGAGCTTGCCCGGAAGGATAATGCTGGCTTGGTCGAGCAAATAGAGCAAAAGCTCGATCAGATTAACCAGCTTTGATCTGAGATAAGAATGGCTAGAGCTAAGGCCAACGAGTGGAGGAGTAGGATGGATCGGCTGGCCTCGATAAAAGAGACATTTCAGGCAGAGTTATCTTCAACAGAAGCTCAATTTAGAGAGGCAAAGGAGAAAATCAAGGCCATAACCAGGAACACCGACGAGCTCCAATCTCGGGTCAGCATGATTATCTCAGATCGAGATGTTATGGCTAACGAGCTAAAAACGGCCAAGTCGGAAGTTGTCGTGGTCAAAGCCGAGCCGATGAGCTGGTGGCCCAATATAAGGCCTAAGCTGATGCCGCTCAAGATCAATCAAGAAATATGGTTGATAATATGTAGTGGAAATGTTGCAGGCTTGTCCTTGAAGAGATTCACGCTCGAGGATTTGATTTATCGGCGAGATCGAAGATGCCAAGATAGCCAAGGCCGAGGCTAGAAAGTTAGCCTTCCCGGAGGAGGACGATTTCGAAGATTCAGGCGGATCTGAAGAATGAGGCGACCATTTCCTTCCTTTTCTCATGTTTGATATTGTGTATCGAGGTTGCTCAATTTTGTAGAAAGGATTTTCGATGTATATATATATATTATATATATATATATATATATATATATATATATATATATATATATATGAAGCTTTTTGCAGCTTTCGAAATGTCTTAGCTTTAAAGTATTACTAATTTGGTATGACCTTAACCTTTAGAGTTCAGGGTTTTCCTTAATAGGTCCCGTTACCCCTTGAGTTCTATTAACTCGAAACGGTCTTAGACTTTAAGGTTTGGGGTCTTCCTTAATAGGTCTTATCGCTCCTCGAGTTCCGTTAACTTGAAATGGTCTTAGCCTTTAAGGTTCAGGGTTTGCGTTAATAGGTCTTATCCCCCCTCGAGTTTGTTAACTCGAAACGGCCTTAGCCTTTAAAGTTTGGGGTTTGCCTTAATAGGTCTTATCCCCCCTCAAATTTTGTTGACTCGAAACGGCCTTAGCCTTTAAGGTTCGGGGTTTGCCTTAATAGGTCTTATCACCCCTCGAGTTTTGTTAACTCGAAACGGCCTTAGCCTTTAAAGTTTGGGGTTTGCCTTAATATGTCTTATCCACCCTCGAGTTTTGTTAACTCGAAACGGCCTTAGACTTTAAAGTTTGGGGTTTGCCTTAATAGGTCTTATCCCCCCTCGAATAAATTCATTTTTCAGGCAAGTACCCGAGTGAGGGAATTGTTGTTCGAACAGAATTTAAAGTGGCTTAGGTTCCCGTTGTTTGGTAGTTGTTTAGCATCCATTGTTCCGAGCTTGTAGGATTCCTTTCCGGTGATTTTAATGATACAGTAAGGTCCTTCCCAGTTTGGTCCCAGCTTCCCTTCATTCAGGTTCCACGTGTTTTTTGTAACCTTCCTTAGTACTAAGTCCCCCACATTGAAATATCGAAGGTTGGTCCTTCTGTTGTAATACCTTTCAATCCTTTGCTTTTAAGCAGCTAGTCGAACGAGGGCATCTTCACGTCTTTCATCCAACAGTTCTAAGTTCGTATTCATAGTTTCGTAGTTTGATTCCTCTGTCGCATATCGGAACCTAACACTTGGCTCCCTGACCTCAACCAGTATCAAAGCTTCAGCACCATAAACCAGAGAAAAAGGGGTGGCTCCAGTGTTTGATTTCTCGGTCGTACGATATGCCCATAGGACTTCAGGTAATATTTCCTTCTATCTCCCTTTTGCATCGGTTAATCTCTTTTTGAGATTTCGAAGTAATGTTTTGTTGGTAAATTTGTCTTGTCCGTTCCCACTGGGGTGGTAGGGAGTCGATAGGATCCTTTTGATCTTACGATCTTCGAAGAATTTTATTACTTTGCTACCGATGAATTGCTTCCCGTTGTCGCATATGATCTCGGCTGGCATTCCAAATCGGCCTATGATGTGATCCCAAATGAACTCGATCACTTCTTTTTCCCTAACCTTCTCATAAGCCCAAGCTTCCACCCATTTAGAAAAATAATCAGTCATAAGTAATATAAAATGAGCCTTACCTGGTGTGTACGGAAGAGGGCCAACGATGTCCATCCCCCATTTCATGAACGGCCACGGCGATAAGACTGAGTGGAGTGTCTCCCCAAGATGATGGATCATCTGGACGTGCCTTTGGCATTCGTTATATTTTCGAACGAACTCCTTAGCGTCCTTTTCCATGTCGACCCAATAGTAACCAGCCCTGATTATTTTTTGAATTAGGGGCTCGGCGCCGGAATGGTTCCCGCAAGTACCTTCATGGATTTCCCTTAATATGTACTCAGTGTCACCCGGTCCCAGACATATCGGGAGAGGACCGTAAAATGTTATTCTGAATAAGGTTCCGTCCTCAGACAAGCTGAACCGAGCCGCCTTCGTACGCAGGACCCTCGACTCTTTCGAATCCAAGGGGAGTTTTCCGGAACTGAGGTACTCCACGTACTTGTTCCTTCAATCCCAAGTTAGACTTTTAGAATTGATCTCAGCGTGGCCCCTCTTCTACTACCGACCTCATAGCTGTATGACCTTCCCAGAATCGACCTCGTCATCTTCGATAGACGATCCCAAGTTGGCGAGGGCGTCGGCCTTGCTGTTTTGATCCTGGGGTATATGTTATAAGGTCCACTCTTTGAACCGATGCAACGTTACTTGCAGTTTTTCTAAGTATCTTTGCGTTCGCCCTTCTCTGACCTCGAACTTTTCATTGACTTGATTTACAACAAGAAGAGAGTCGCACTTGGCTTCGATCACTTCTACTCCCAGGCTTTTGGCTAGTTCTAGGCCTGCAATCATGGCCTTATATTATGCCCCGTTGTTAGTTAGTTTCACAGTCTTAATGGATTGTCGAATTGTGATACCAGTTGGTTGCTTCAACATGATGCCAAGTCCGGATCCCTTCGCGTTTGAAGCACCATTTGTGAAAAGGGTCCATATTCCTGAAGGAGTCCCCGAGCCAGCTAACAACTCTCTTTCGACCTCGGGTATTAGGGATGGTGTAAAATCAACCAGAAAGTCTGGCAACACCTGAGATTTGATGGTGGTTTGAGGTTGATTTTGAATATCGTACCCACTTATTTCTATGGCCCATTTGGCCAATCGACCGGGGAGCTCGGGCTTATGCATCACATTTCCTAAAGGGTAAGTTGTTACGATGCATATGGGATGACATTGGAAATATGGTTTTAGTTTCCTAGAAGCTCTTAGCAAAGCGAGCGCTAGTTTTTTCAAGTGAGGATACCTAGTCTCGGCTTCACTCAAGGTTCTGCTGACATAATAAATTGGAAATATTGTACCTTGTTCTTCTCGGACAAGGACTCCGCTTACCACTATCTCCGAGACCTCCAGGTAAAGGTACAGTTGTTCGTCCAAATTCGATGTATGAAGCAATGACGGGCTCGATAAATATCTTTTGAGCTATTCCAAAGCACGTTGGCATTTCGGAGTCCATGAAAAGTTGTTATTCTTTTTCAATAGAGCAAAGAATCGGTAGCTTTTATTGGATGACCTCGAAATGAATCGCCCCAAAGCGGCTATCCGCCCGGTCAGCTTTTGTACGACTTTCACATTATCTACGACTATGATGTCCTCGATAGCCTTGATCTTTTCGGGATTGATCTCGATTCCTCGATTCAAAACCATGAATCCGAGGAATTTACCTGAACCCACACCAAATGCGCACTTTTCCGAGTTCAACTTCATGTTGTGCTACTTCAACACACTGAACGTTTCCTGCAAATGGTTTAAATGGTCTTCTGCTCGCAGGGACTTAACTAACATGTCGTCAATATAGACCTCCATTGTATTTCCTAATTGTTTTCGAACATTCGGTTCACTAAGCGTTGGTATATGGCTTCAGCATTTTTTAACCCAAATAGCATTACATTGTAACAGTATGTGCCATATTTAGTGATGAAGGAAGTTTTTTCCTGATCACCTGGGTCCATCTGTATTTGGTTATAGCCGGAGTATGCATCGAGAAAATTAAGGGTCTCATGGCCAGCGGTAGCATCGATCATGCGATCAATGTTGGGTAAGGGAAAAGAGTGTTTTGGACATGCTTTATTCAGGTCTTTATAATCTACACACATTCTTAATTTATTTCCTTTTTTAGGGACTACTACGACGTTGTCCAACCATTTCGAGTATTTAACCTCCCGAATATACCCTAGCTTTAGAAGTTTAGTTACCTCATCTTTGATGAATGCATGTTTGGTTTCGGACTGAGGCCTCCTTTTTTGTTTGACTGGATGGAACTTCAGATCCAGGCTCAGCTTGTGAGTGGTTATCTCTGACGGTATACCTGTTATATCGATGTGGGAACAAGCGAAACAGTCTTCGTTAGTTATAAGGAATCGAATAAGTTTTGTCCTAATCTCTGAGCTTAACCCCGAGCCCAGGAAGTGTGACTTGTTCCAGTTCTCGACAGTTGATTTCCTGGCATCGGAATCATCGGGGGTGTGACTTCGTTAGTTGCAGCTGGTTGATCCCCGTAAATCATTTTCACTCCATCGGGCGTTGTAAACTTCAGCACCTGGTGTAATGTCGAAGGTACAGCCCTCATGTCATGGATCTATGGCCTTCCGAATAGAGCATTATACCTCATGTCCCCTCCGATCACACAGAACTTTGTTTCTCGAATGGTTCCAGCAGTATTTATCGGCAACGTTATTTCGCCCTTGGTGGTTTCACATGCCGTATTGAACCCGTTAAGTACTCGAACTGTAGGAACGATCCGGTCCGATAGGCTGAGTTGCTCCACGACCCATGATCGGATTATATTGGCCGAGCTACCTGGATCGATTAACACACGTTTTACTATAACTTTGTGTATCAGTACAGCTATTACCAGTGCGTCATTGTGGGGTTGTACAATTCCTTCCGCATTCTCCTCGATAAAATATAAAGTCCCCTCCGTCGTGTAATTCCGAGTGCGCTTTCCTCTGGTGATGGATATTTTGGTACGTTTCAGCATCGGACCTTGAGAGGTGTCTATTCCACCGATAATCATGTTGATTGTATGTTGAGGTTCTTCCTAGCCCGTCTGTTTATTCCTCTTTTTGAAGTGATTTTTTGCTCGGTCACTCAAGAATTCTCGAAGGTGTCCATTATCGAGTAACTGGGCTACTACTTCTCTCAATTGTCGGCAATCTTCTATTTTATGACTGTGAGTGTCATGATATTTGTATATCTGATTAGGATCCCTTTGGGTTGGATCGGATTGCAATGGCCAAGGCCATTTAGTATATTTGATACGACCAATGGCAGATACGATAGTGGCAGCATCAACATTAAAATTATACTCTGATAATCAAGGTGCTTCTTTATGCCCGATGGGCCTTTCAAAATTGCTTTTGGTCATGAGCCCCTGATTGTTCTGACCTCGATCGTTTCTCCTTTCATGTCTTGGGGAGTTGTGCCCAGATACGTCGATTTTTCTGTCCCCGTGATACGGTCGATGTCGCTCTCTATTCAATCTTGGTTTGCGATAAGTTTCCCTTCGGATTTTGTCGTAAGTTCTAACAGGGTAAATGGATCCCGAAGGGGCTCCGAGCGGATCATATTCGACTTTGATTTTTGACTGGTATCGGTTATGTACATCAGCCCATGTGACGGCAGGGTATTCTATTAAGTTATGTTTAAGTTGCTGTGAAGCCGCTGAGCTTCGAACATTGAGCCCTTGAGTGAAAGCTTGAACAGCCCAATCGTCTATGACCGGTGGTAGATCCATCCGTTCCATTTGGAACCGAGATACGAACTCTCTGAGCATCTCGTTATCCTTCTGCCTGACTTTCAAAAGGTCTGATTTTTGCGTTTTGACCTTGATGGCGCCTGCGTGTACCTTTACAAAAGAATCTGCAAGCATAGTAAACGAGTCAATAGAATTAGGGGGTAAGTTGTGATACCATGTCATGGCTCCTTTCGACAAGGTTTTCCCAAATTTCTTCAACAGAACGAATTCGATCTCGTCATCCTCCAAGTCGTTCGCTTTGATAGCGCATGTATATGCATTTACATGCTCGTTTGGGTCGGTCGTTCCGTTGTATTTGGGGATTTCTGGCATATGGAAGTTCTTGGGTATCGGTTTCGGAGCCATGCTCGGTGGATAAGGTTTTTGTATGAATTTTTTGGAATCTAGGCCTTTTAATATCGGGGGTGCTCCTGGGATTTGATCCACCCTGCAGTTGTATGTTTCCACCTTCTTGTTATTTACCTCAATTTGTTTCTCCCCAGATTCTATTCGTTTAGTTAGTTCTTCGAGCATCTTCACAATTCTGGGGTTTGCCCCCGATTCACCCTCATTCAACCCTCTTACAATCGGTCTATCTCTATGGGTAATTTTCCTAGAAGGGCCAGGCTCAATCCTGTTCGAGATTTGGCCTCAGTTTTCTATTTGAGCTATGGCGGCCTGTTGGGCTTGCAACGTTTCGAAGATCATCCGGAGACTGATCCCCCTTTCATCATTTTGGGGATTTTGCATCACCGATCGAGTTCCCCTATGAATGCTATTTGTGGGGCCGGTGAGCTGATATGCATCAACTGCCACTTGTGAATTAGCATCGATTGGAATTCCATCACCGGGCGCTATGATATTATTTTCGCCTTGATGATCGAACTCATTATCAACGTGCAGAGGTGTTGATTGAGAGTTTGACATTTCCATATTGTACCTAGAATCAAAGACACTTAAAAGAGCAAGTGTAAACCAATGTGTGTGACAATAAATTGTATCAAGTATCCACTATTATCCTCAGCCCCACGGTGCACGCCAAACTGTTTACCCTAAATTTCGGATAACAATTGAATTTACACATGGTTTTAAGGATATGTGGCCTAATTTGATACAAATGATGAATAATATAGCGAAAATTAAAATTAAAGGATAAATAGAGAAGAAACGCAAACCACCCGAGTTAGATACTCTTGGCCGTTGACTAATCCTTCTTGAGCAGAAACTGACTATAATAGAAATTGAAACAATAAAGCGATTTAAGAGAGTAATAAACTGTTTCTTTCTTTCTATTGATGATTCGTGTAAAAGTGATCCCTTTTAAACGGTTCAAATCTCCCTTTATTTAGTAGGGAGGTCATACATCTGGTACACTGTTATACAAGGTAAAAATCTCCATAAAAGGTAAAATATCTCCTGATTTGCTAATTAAACAGTTCTATAGATCAGTGCCGAGATTCCTGCCGTGATGTTCATCCTATCACGGATTTTCCGGTTCTCCGTCATTTAAGTATAACGACCCTCCCTTGGACATTTTCGAAGCCAGGCTCGATCTAGGATCACGGGCTCGGTATTCTCGAGGTTGGACATTTTGGCTTCATATTCAGATTCGATGAAGTTCAGGTTCGATCTTCGACCCTACTCATTTCGAGCCCGATTTATTGAGCAATAGTTGAACTCGGTACTAAACGTATAGAGTCAAGCCCGATTTATCGAGCAATAGTTGAACTCGATACTGACCGTATAGAGTCGTGCCTGATTTTGACCACATATAGGTGGGCTCGACTTCGGCCGTATACAATATAGTTATAGATTAATCTTCTGGCCTAGCTGATTTAATTGTCATAATCTCTGTATGGGGTCGAACTTGAGACCGCCTACATAGGGACAAATCGAGCTCGAGTTTATACGGTTGGTATCAATCGTAACTCCTGCTCGGTAAATCGGGGTTGAGGTATCAAAGATCGAAGAGCGAGACCGAATAACGTCGAAGCAAGAATATCGAGGTATCAAAGATCGAAGGTCGAGACCGAACAACATCGAATCGGAACATGAAGCCATGATACCCGAGATGAGTCTATCGAGCTCGATTCCGGGAAATGTCCTAGGGTAAGTTATCAAATTTGAATGACGAATGGACCAGAAATTCTGTGATAAGTAAGCATCTCGGCGGGAATCACGGCATGAATCAATATGATCGTTAAATCAGCAAATCAAGAGATATTTTACCTTGTAAACAGATTCTTGCCTTGTATAAAAGATTATCCCCATGCTATATAAAGGGGCAATCTAATTGTTCAAAGTCAAGACAAAAACAACCATCAATATAAAGAAAAGAAGTCTGCTTCTATTATTTTATACATTATTTTATTCGCCTGTTTTCCATTCATATTTACTGTTCATCTTGGAAGAATCAATCAAGGCCAGGATCATCCAAGGCTCTGTGGTTTGCATTTTTTTTCTTCATTTATTTACTTACTTTAATTTCCATTATATTATTCGTTATTTGTATCAAACTAAATCACGTATCCTTAAAACCACGTATAAACTCAATTGTTACCCGAAGCCAAGGGCAAACAGCTTGGCGCCCACCGTGAGGCTAAGGATAATAGTGAGTGTTTGATATATTTTTTTGTCACGCAAGTTGTTTTACACTTGCTCTTCGATGTATCTCTGATTTCAGGTTACAGTACAGCTATGTCGCATTCGCAATCTATGCCTTTGTACATCGATAACGAATTTGATCGTCAAGGCGAAAACAACAGCACAGCACCCGGTGATGAAGTTCCGATCGACGCTAACTCACAAGTGGCAGTCGATGTAGATCAAACTACTAGCCCGTCAAATAGCATTCGTAGGGAACCTCGATCAACAACACAGGGTCCCCAAAATGACGAAACGGACGGGATCAGCCTCAGAATGATCTTTGATATGTTGCAAGCCCAGCAGACAGCCATTGCTCAATTACAAAATCGAAGTCAAATATCGAACAAAGTTGAGCTCGGCCCTTCTCGGGGAATTGTTCCCAGGAATGAACCAGTTATAGGAGAACCGAATGAAGGTGAATCGGGGTCAAACTCCGGAATTATGAGGATGCTCGAGGAATTAACCAGACGAGTTGAATCCGGAGAGAAACAAATTGAGGCAAACGATAAAAAGGTGGAACGTACAACTCTAGGGTGGATCAAATCCCGGGAGCACCCCCGATATTAAAGGGCCGAGATTCCAAAAAAATCGTACAAAAGCCTTTCCCATCGAGCGCCGCTCCAAAACAAATACCCAAGAAATTCCGCATGCCGGAAATACCCAAGTACAATGGAACGACCGATCCAAACGAGCATGTGATTGCATACACATGCGCTATAAAAGGGAACGACTTAGAAGACGACGAGATCGAATCCGTTCTTTTGAAAAAGTTCGGGGAAACCTTGTCGAAGGGGGCCATGACATGGTATCATAACTTACCCCCTAATTCCATTGACTCTTTCGCTATGCTTGCAAATTCCTTTGTAAAAGCACATGGAGGCACCATCAAAGTGGAAACATGAAAGTCGGACCTATTCAAAGTCAGACAAAAGGATAATGAGATGCTCAGAGAATTCGTATCTCGTTTTCAGATGGAGCGGATGGACCTGCCACCGATCACTAACGATTAGGCTGTTTAGGCCTTCACCCAAGGACTCAACGTTCGAAGCTTGACGGCTTCACAACAACTCAAGTAAAACTTGATAAAATATCTTGCCATCACATGGGCCGATGTACATAACCGATACCAATCGAAAATCAGAGTCGAAGACGATCAACTTGGAGCCCCTTCGGGATCCATGTATCCCGTCAAAACCCATGATAGAGTTCGAAGGGAGATTTATCGTGAACCGAGACTGAATAGAGATCGACATCGGCCATGTCATGGGGATAGAAAAATCATTAAAGCAAGGCAAAACTCCCCGATACACGAAAGGAGAAACGATCAAGGTCGGAATAACCGAGGGCCCATAATTAAACCCAACTTCGAGAGAACCACCGGTCATCAAGAAGCACCATGGTTATCGGAATACAATTTCAATGTTGATGCGGCTACTCTCGTATCAGCTATCGGTCGCATCAAAGACACTAAGTGGCCTCGACCGTTACAATCGGATCCGTCCTAAAGGGATCCTAATCTGATATGCAAATATCACGGTACTCACGGACATAGAACAGAAGATTGCCGACAATTGAGAGAAGAGGTAGCAAGGTTGCTCGAAAACGGGCATCTTCGAGAATTCTTAAGCGACCGAGCGAAGAATCATTTCATAAACAGAAATAGATAGGCAAACCAAGAAGAGTCACAACACATGATTAACATGATTATCGGCGGAGTAGATGCCCCTCAAGGTCCGATGCGAAAACACACCAAGATATCCATCACCAGGGAAAAATGCACTCGAGATTACGCGATGAAGGGGATCTTACATTTTAGCGAGGAAGATGCGGAAGGGATTATGCAACCTCACAATGACGCGCTAGTGATATCTGTGCTTATACACAAAATTAAAGTAAAACGCGTATTAGTCGACCCAGGCAGTTCGGCCAATATAATCCGATCGTGGGTCGTAGAACAACTCGGTTTCAACATGGCATGTGAAACAACCAAGGGCAAAATAACGTTTCCGATAAACACTGCCGGAACCATTTGAGAAACGAAGTTTTGCGTAATCGGTGGAGACATGAGGTACAACGCTCTATTCGGGAGACCATGGATCCACGACATGAGAGCTGTACCTTCGACGCAGTACTGAAACTCCTATCACCCAATGGAATTATAACAGTTTACGGGGAACAACCGGCTGCGAAAGAAATGTTCGCGGTGGAAGAAATGACACCAGTACCAACAGTTCCTTTGCAAAGGGTCGAGAACAAGAGAAAATAGCAATCACAGACTTCATCCTCAACAAACGTAGATAAACAAACATATGTCGAGGATGACGATTACGGAATCCCCAGATCTTCCATCAGTCCCGATGAGTCCGATGCTACCAAATCGACGATTGAGGAACTCGAGGAAGTCTCACTTCGAGAAGACTTGCCGAAACGAAAGGTATATCTGGGCTCGGGCCTAAGCTCCGAACTCAGGACAAAAGGTATATCTTTTATCAGTCACGAAGATTGCTTTGCTTGGTCCCACCTTGATATAATAGGTATACCGTCGGAGATAACAACTCACAAGCTGAGCCTAGATCAGAAGTTCCGACTGGTCAAGCAAAAAAGGAGGCCTCAGTCTGAGATCAAACACACATTCATCAAGGATGAGGTAACTAAACTTCTAAAGATAGGGTCCATTCGGGAGGTGAAATACCCGGAATGGTTAGCAAACGTAGTAGTAGTCCCTAATAAAGGGAATAAACTAAGAATGTGTGTAGATTATAAGGATCTGAATAAGGCATGCTCAAAAGATTCTTTCCCTTTACCCAACATCGATCGCATGATCGATGCTACCGCTGGCCATGAGACCCTTAGTTTTCTCGATGCTTACTCTGCTATAACCAAATACGAATGGACCCGGCTGATCAAGAAAAAACATCCTTCATCACTAAGTATGGCACATACTGTTACAACGTGATGCCATATGGGTTAAAAAATGCAGGAGCCACTTACCAATGCCTAGTAAACCGAATGTTTGAAAAACAACTAGGAAAAACGATGGAAGTTTATATTGACGATATGTTAGTTAAGTCCTTGCGAGTAGAGGACCATTTGAACCATTTGCAAGAAACATTCGACGTGTTGAAGTAATACAACATGAAGTTGAACCCGAAAAAATGCGCATTTGGCGTGGGCTCGTGCAAGTTCCTCGGTTTCATGGTCTTGAATCGAGGAATAGAAATCAACCCCAAAAAGATCAAGGCTATCGAGGACATCACAGTCGTAGATAATGTGAAGGCTGTACAAAAGCTGACAGGCCGTATAGCCGCTTTGGGGCGATTTATTTCAAGATCATCCTATAAAAGCCATCGATTTTTCAATCTATTGAAAAAGAAGACCAACTTCTCATGGACACCGAAATGCCAACACGCTTTAGAAGAGCTCAAAAGGTATCTGTCTAGCCCGCCCTTACTACATACACCGAAGATAGGTGAACAGTTGTACCTTTACCTTGCGGTCTCAGAGGTGGCGGTAACTGGAGTTCTATTTCGAGAAGAGTAAGGTACGGAATTTCCAATTTATTACATTAGCAAGAACCTTAGGTGAGGCTAAGACTAGGTACCCTCACTTGGAAAGACTGGCACTCGCTTTGTTGAGTGCTTCCAGAAAACTAAAGCCTTATTTCAAGTGTCATCCCATATGCGTCATAACGACTTACCCATTAAGAAGCATACTACATAAGCCCGAGCTCTCCGGCCGAATGGCCAAATGGGCTATTGAAATAAGCGGGTACGATATCGAATATCGACCCCGAACCGCCATTTAATCTCAGGTGTTGGCAGATTTCGTACAGTTCATGAGGTCGGTAGTGGAAGAAGGCCACGCGAAAATAAATACGAGGAGTCTAACCTGGGATTGGAGGAACAAATACATAGAATACCTCAGCTCCAGAAAACTCTCCTCAAATCCAAAAGAATCAAGAGCCTTGCGCACAAAGGCGGCTCGGTTCTGCTTGTCCGATGATGGAACTCTATTTAGAAGAACGTTCGACGGCCCCCTCGCAATATGTCTGGGACCGGGTGACACCGAATACATTTTAAGAGAAATCCACGAAGGCACTTGTGGGAACCACTCCGGTGCCGAACCCCTAATTAAAAATTAATCAGAGCTGGTTATTATTGGATCAACATGGAAAAGGACGCGAAGGAGTTCGTTCGAAAATGTAACGAATGTCAAAGGCATACCACGATGATCCATCGACCCGGAGAAACGTTACACTCGGTCTTATCACCATGGCCGTTCATGAAGTGGGGAATGGACATCGTTAGCCCTCTTCCTTACACACTAGGTAAGGCTCAATTCATTCTTTTTATGACCGATTACTTCTCCAAATGGATGGAAGCGCAGGCATATGAGAAAGTTAGGGAAAAAGAAGTAATAGAGTTCATTTGGGATCACATCATATGTCGGTTTGGGATTCCATCAGAGATCGTGCGCGACAACGGGAAACAGTTCGTCGGCAGCAAAGTAACAAAATTCTTCGAAGATAACAAGATCCAAAGAATCCTATCAACGCCCTACCACCCCAGCAGGAATGGACAAGCCGAATCTACCAACAAAACAATACTTCGAAATCTCAAAAGGAGGTTAACCGATGCGAAGGGGAAATGGAAAGAAATATTACCCGAAGTCCAGTGGGCGTATTGTACGACCGAGAAATCAAGCACCGGAGCCACTCCCTTTTCCCTGGTTTACGGTGCCGAAGCTTTGATACCGGTCGAAGTCGGTAAACCAAGTGTCAGATTCCACTATGCGACCGAAGAATCGAACCATGAGGCTATGAATACGAATCTGGAACTATTGGATGAAAGAAGGGAAGCTGCCCTCGTTCGATTGGCCGCTCAAAAACAAAAGATCAAAAGATACTACAACAGGAGAACCCATCTTCGACATTTCAACATCGGAGATTTAGTACTTAGGAAGGTCACACCCAACACAAGAAACCCGAACGAAGGGAAATTGGGACCAAACTGGGAAGGACCTTACTCCATCATAAAGATCACCGAAAAGGGATCATACAAGCTTGGAACGATGGACAGCAAACAACTACCAAACAACTGGAACATAAGTCACTTGAAATGGTACTACTGCTAAGGTACGATCCTTCATTCCTCATTTTTTCTTATTTTTATTCTACATCGTCAAACTAACATTCGCAGGTACCAAATAAAGTTGCCTTGAATCGGAAAGTACAGGATATTAGGACCGCACGCAGGCATTGCACTCTTTTTCCCTTCGACCGATTTTGTCCCAAACAGGGTTTTATGGAAAGGTTTTTAATGAGGCAACCAGTAAATCATGCTAACTTAGATTTGAAGACCGATAACAGATCGATGACAACAATACTCGGTGCTAATCATCGATCGACCTCAAATATCCGAAGGCTGCTTGGCTACTTTGACTCGGGGAAATATCTCTAGAATCAAAGATCATTAGGATTTGATTTAAGGGTCAAACGGTCAAAGGAACCATGCCCAGATAGATTGATCTAACCCTGAAATAAACTGTACAAGCACATGAACAAGAATAAAGATCTCTTGCACCAATATCCTGCCTCCGAGCCCAAGGGCCGTTTTAATTTTCTTTGTTCAATTAAATACTGCCCCACTCGGGGACTCATTCGAAAATCAAATTTATTCGAAGGGGGAATAAGACCTACTAAGGCCAACCCCGAGTCTTAAAAGGCTAAGGCCATACCGAGTTAATGAAACTCGAAGGGGAATAAGACCTACTAAGGAGAACCCCGATTCTTAAAAGGCTAAGACCATACCGAGTTAATGAAACTTGAAGGGGAATGAGACCTGCTAAGGCGAACCCCTATTCTTAAAAAGTCTAAGGCCATACCGAGTTAATGAAACTCGAAGGTGAATAAGACCTACTAAGGTGAACCTCGATCCTTAAAAGGCTAAGTCCATACCGAGTTAATCGAAGGAGAATAAAACCTACTAAAGCAGATCCCAAACTTTAAGTGGCCAACTCCAAATTGAGTTCAAGGGGACAGAAAATTTATCGAGGCAAACCCTCAATTCTAAGGGTAAGAGTTAAACCAAGTCAGCAATAAAGACCATGGAAAGAAGGAAAGGAAAAAGGGATTTTATATATATACAACAAAATACGATTACAAAAATGGGAACTTCATTACATAATGTCAAAAAAAGAGAAGAAAAAGGCGCCTCATTCTGAGTTCTCGCAGTCATCTTCCTCCGGAAAGGCTTGCTTTTTGGCTTCGGCCTTGGTCCTTTTGGCATCTTCGATCTCGGTGGATAGATTGAAATCTCGAGCATGTATCTCCTCGAGGACGAACAGGCGAGTTTGCCACTTCATGTGATCAACCTAATTTTTTGATTGATCTTGAGCAGCCTCGGCGTCGGCCTTGTACTGGGCCACCAGCTCATCGGCCTCAACTTCGGTTGCCGCAGCCTCCGATTTCTCCATGTGCAGCTCATTGGCTAAAACATTTCGATGCAAGGTGATCACGCTGACTTGGGATTGGAGTTCGTCGGTGCTCTTAGTCAGAGCCTCGATTCTCCCTTTTACTTCCATAAGTTGAGCTTCTGCTGAAACTTACTGAGCATGGAAGGCCTCCTTTTCTGAAGCCAGCTAATCCATCTTGCTCTTCCACTCATTAGCTTCAGCTCTAGCCGCGCTTGCCTCGGATCAAAGTTAGGTGATTTGATCAAGCTGTTGCCCCACCTGCTCGACTAAGCCAGAATTGTCTCTCTGGACAAGATCTAGTTCGGCCCGAAGGTTCACCATCTCCCCTTCGAGCCGCTCGCAGCGTTCCGATTCTTCCCGGTGGCGAAGAAAAACCTCATGATGAAGCACCGAGGCCTGCAAACACGAAAGGAAATATGGCAATTAGCTAAAGTTTTAAAGTGCAAAACAGTGAATGCCAGATAAGGCTTATCAGAAAATTACCCTATTCAATGCTTGCTGAGCTTCGTTGAAGAAGCAGGATACATCCACTTCGTTCATCTTGGCCTAATATTCTTTGGTCACCAAACACCAAAGATAGCTGGCCACACCTACAGGAGCGGAAAGGACCTTAGCATCTTTAGGAATGGAAAAGGATATGATCCACTTCTGATCAGGGTATGAACTCGGAGCAGGAAGTCTATCAACCAACTTCGGACCGAAAGAAACCCCACTCGTACTGGTGGAGGGACTTTTCCTCGGTACCTCCAGATTACCGAGCACAAAGGTATCTTCAGCAGATGCTGAATCCACGCCATCGAAGAAACCTCGGAAAGGGCCTTCTGGTACATGGCCCCCGCCCGTGGAACGTCCTATTGCTGCTTGGGCCTCTTTAAGTGTCGACTCCGAGAAGGAAGGAGAGTCTATCATTTATATGGGGCCTAAGACTCCCTGCGAAGCCCCCCTTGCATTGGTAGAAGCCCCAGCTCTTGCCCCCATATAGGAGCCCTCGACTCGATGAAGGTCTATTTCATCGGCTCTCAGCTCGGGGACTCCCTGTCCTTTTGTTTGGGACGGCTCACTACCCAAAAAGTCAAAATCCTCATCTTCCTCGGACTCGTCCCTCAACCGACGAAGTGAGTCCGAGGATAGTATTCGGTCATCAATGTTGCTCTTGGGCTTACAAGCTATCCTTTTCTTTGGCTTCCTTTTCCCGGGATCCGAATAACTAGGGGTTTCTTTTCTCTTTTTCTCTTTCTCCTTCTTTGAAACAGGGGGCTCGCAGGGAACCTCATCACCAATGGACGCTGGCCTCAATTCAACGTCCTTCGATAATCCTACAAATGAAGAGTAAATCAAATTAGAAATCAATAACATGAGACGCTGAGTTCGAACTTAACCTGTCTCACCATGGAGTGGGGCCTCCCATCGGCCCTTCGAGAGCTCGCGCCAAGCACGTTCCGAATAGGGTCTCTGGGACACTATTCTCTCGACCCATTCCTTCAGATGAGGAATCGCGGCCGGTACCCGAGATACGGCTACATCATATGAAACTGGTTAGTAAAGTGACAAATGGAAAACATTGAACAAGTTGAGATTAAGGATAACACTTACGGTTCATGTTCCATTTTTCAGTGAAAGGCATGTCTTCGGCCGGAATCAGGTCCGATGTCTTCACTCGAACGAATCGGCGCATCCAGCCCCGGTCCCTATCCTCATCGATGCTAGAGAAGGGGGCTTTGCTTGCCCGGCGAGCAAGCTTTATTAATCCCCCTAAGAAGAGTCGGGGACTGTATAACCGCAGAAGGTGATTGACGGTGAAAGGATGCCCGTCGATCTTGCTTATAAAAGAGCGAAGGAGAATGACTATTCTCCAGAAAGAGGGGTGGATCTGACCCAATGTTACTTTGTATCTTTTGCAAAAGGCAACGATAACCGGGTCCAAAGAGCCCAACGTGAAGAGGTAAGTGTAAACACTCAAATAACCCTCCACATGGGTGGTGATCGCCTCTTCCGGTGCAGGAACGATCACACACTTGCCGATCCAATTACAGTCTTCTTTGACCTTGTCGAGGACTTTGTCCGTAATCGAACAAATGTACCTAGTGACCGGTTCATATCGGCCTGGTATTGAAGAGGTCTTATCTACTTTAAAGTCGGCACCGATTGAACATCCAGTCAGTACAAATGCCTTCAAATGAGGTTCAGCCATGGTTTCCTCAACATCAACAGGTTGGGGATCTTCAGTAGGTTAAGAAGAAGAAGGGGTCTGTATCTGAGGAACGGATTTAGAGGTCTTCGCCATTGTTGATTAAGAGATAAAGAAGTTAGAAGATGCAGGTGTAAGATAAGAACAAAAGGGAGATCACTTGCAAGGAAACTTAGAGAATTTGAAGAAGGGAATAATTCAACTGATCAGATAACTTAAACGCCTAAAAGTGAGGATAGAGAAGGGTATTTATAACTCTTCAAAAGCGGCGGTTCGCATCCCAAAGCGACGAAGCACTAATTAGCATGTATTGATATTGCAGAGGTTTGTCTCAAGTTTTTCTCTGATGAGACGTTTTCGACACGTATCACGTACGTCACAGTTCTACCGTCATTTATCAGTATAATGATTCATTTCCTTTGATGGGACGCTCCGGCTTCCGTGCCATACTCGTCATAAGTATGTCGCCATTCAAAAAACGAGGGGACTATCTGTATGGGGTCGAACTCGGGACCGCCTACATAAGGACAAATCGAGCTCGAGTTTATACGGTTGGTATCAATCGTAACTACTGCTCGATAAACCAGTGTTGAGGTATCAAAGATCGAAGAGCGAGACCGGATAACATCGAAGCAAGAATATCGAGGTATCAAAGATCGAAGGTCGAGACCGAATAACATCGAATCGAAACATGAAGCCATGGTACCCGAGATGAGTCTATCGAGCTCGATTCCGGCAAATGTCCTAGGGTAAGTTATCAAATTTGAATGACGAAGGGACCGAAAATTCTGTGATAAGTAAGCATCTCGGCGGGAATCACGGCATGAATCAATATGATCGTTAAATCAGCAAATCAAGAGATATTTTACCTTGTAAACAGATTCTTGCCTTGTATAAAATATTATCCCCACGCTATATAAAGGGGAAATCTAATTGTTCAAAGTCAGGACAAAAACAACCATCAATACAAAGAAAAGAAACCTGCTTCTATTATTTTATACATTAATTTATTCGCCTGTTTTCCATTCATATTTACTGTTCATCTTGGAAGAATCAGTCAAGGCCAGGATCATCCAAGTCTTGTGGTTTGTATTTTTTTTTCTCCATTTATTTACTGACTTTAATTTCCATTATATTATTCGTTATTTGTATCAAACTAAATCACGTATCCTTAAAATCGCGTATAAATTCAATTGTTACCTGAAACCAAGGGTAAACAATCTCTTTGGTAGTTTCCGGAACCAAAAAAAGAACTAAAAGAATCATATTAATGTGTAAACAAGAAAAGAGAACCAAACTACATATAGCGTATGGATACCCATACGTCATATGAGTTTGACCTAATGTCTTAGGTTAACGGTTGTATCTGATTTTATGTTTTGGTAACAATACCTAACACGTGCGTTATGCAATCAACTTAATTATGCTTTCAGCTTATGCGTTATACAAGAAGTTCTTTAAATTGGCGAGGGCCATGACAACTAATAAAGGGGCACGTATGTTTTCTTCTTTTCATTATCGTATGACTAAAGTATTGCAGTCGGAGCACTAATTATGGGTTAAATGCATAATGCAATATTTTTTGATCTGGCATGTGGTTTACTTAACCACACAAAGTGCTTACATCAAATTAAATAAACTTTTATAATTAATTAAAAATTAAATTAAGAGTGTTTATTATTTAATTATAAGCGATAAATATATGTTTGCACAATATATTACTCATATTTATGAATTTGGTGCAAGTATCTAATGCAACTATGTACGGATGAGTAGTATTGTGGTGTGTGTGACGAATGAGATCTCTCTCGTTTAATTGGAATCTTTCTTTCGAGCTTTAAGAATGAAGACAGTCTTGTTGTAGCATTTTCCTTTTAGTAAATCCCTAATAATGCAAATTCAGATTAGTTTGGTCAGGTTTGAGTTAAGATGCAGAAGGTAAGCAAAAAAAGTTAAATAGGAAAGTAAGTCAAATAACAATCTTACTAAGTCAAATAACAATCTTACACAATCAAATAACAATCTTACTAAGTCAAATAACAATCTTACACTTATATGGTGTAGAGTCGAGTTACAATAAGTAGACAACAACTCCAATTCCAAAAAAAAATTAATAATAAAGCACTCCCCTCCTTCTCAATTGATGTAGCGATTTGTAAACTACGAGAGTCAAACATGTTAATTTTATTTATGAATTTGATGTAAAATTTTTAAGTTTTTTAAAATAAAATTTATATATTTAGAAACTATATAAAAAAATATTTTAAGTCATATTAATTATTAATCTAATCTAATTTGTATTTTTATATAAAGGAGGGACTTGACAAGATGATATGGCACCTTCTATATACAGACGGGGATTGCCATTTATCTTTTTTTTTCTATTCTTTTTTGGCTTTTTCCCATTTTTGTCTTTTAAGTTCTCTATTATGATAGAAGAAAACTCTCATTTAAGATTGCTATTTATGAATTCAAAAGTAGTGTTCTTAAAGAATGAAACGGCTGCAATAATTAATACACACAACAGTCCAAATTTGAAAGGCTTTGTTTTCACTTCAGGGTCTTTTAGAAACAGCTTTCTTACCTTCATTAGATAGGGACAAGGCCTACGTACACTTTATTTTTCCAGACTTCACTTATAAAATTTCACTGCACTTGTTGTTATTGTAACAGTCAAAATTTGAAAAGATGCCTTAATGGGATGGTTGCAACAGTAAATATAATGTAAGAGATTTTTACGTGGCTAAGCATTTTTTAAAAATTATTTAACAAAATGATCTTAATTTTTTTTATTCCATTAATAGCAATATTTTTTTTTACAATCTTAGAATATTGTAAAGATTATGCCCCAACTAAAGAATGCACAAATTAAGGAATATATAGCTAACTTTTCTCTATCTCACATTAGATTTTGGTGGGGGATCATTTTTGAATCTACGTAAATTCTTTTCAAATCTCACCTAATACTTTACCTCTTTACTTTTGCAATTCAATTTTTTTTTTTTTTCCCTTCACTCGACGTCTTCTCTGTATATAATACATTTATATTTATAATTTATACATTAATATACCACTCTCTCTCTCTCTTAACAACCAATCTTTCTCCCATTTTCGTCTTCGAAAAGCTTTGTACAAGGAAACTGAAGATTTCATGTAGCAGCATCAAAAGAGGCCAGAATTTGCATGGGATACACAACTTGACAATCAGAACGTTTAAAGATTCTGGTAAGAAATTTGGCTGCAAATTGAGCATTATAATGTCAGTAATTAGAACGTCGAGGGAATTCAGCCTTCGTTTTGGTAGAAAAGCACCGAATTGGAAGAGGTACCTATTGTTGGGATTAAAAGATTGGTGAATAGGAAATTGTGAGAAGAAAGTGAAGGAAAAGTGAACTTCTTTTTGCTTTGGAAAGAGCAAGTGTCCCTTATTGGTGGTGGAAAAAATAAGTAAATGTGCTTATATTGAGAAAGTACTTCCCTTGGTATTAAATGAGTTGGAAAGAAAGTAAGCCTTGCGCTGTCATTGTCGCTTGCTTGGCTTCTACGTCGGCGTCGGCTTCGACTTTTGTCAAAGATTGATAGATTAATATTATTGGACAAACTTTTTTTTAATTATTTAATTTAATTATCGATAAGTCAACTCGAAATAATTCAGAAACAGTGCCAGAAAAATGGCTATAAATATGCCTTGATCCCAGAATCTTTCCTTGCAAAATTTTCTGATCTCTTCTGCACGAAATTTATCTGTGTGTTTTACAACCATTAAGTGGTTCGAAGTTCATCAGAGTTTTTGGTACCAATACAGTGGTGAGTTAAGTCGTTCTATATATTCCAAAACCTCGGGTACTTGAGGAGAATAATTTCCTTAAGGACACACTGTGCACTCCATGGGTTCGATTTCATTCCGAAAATATATTTTCAGCTTCTATTTTTGATTTATTTAAATTTCTGCTATACTACTATTTTTCTGTTTCTGTTTTTTTTTTTTTTTTCAAAAAACTTGTTTCATATATTTTATAGTATTACAGTTTGCTTAACAATATTAAGGAAATTACTAATATACTATAATCTATATTCTGCTTTGGAGATTAAAACCTTTGTGGTTTTTTACTCCGTCTGAATTTATCTATTTCTGATTTGAAGATATAAAAACTTCATCAGAGTATTAAAATTCAGAAACGATTGGAAGAACATAAAAACTTCGTCGTTTTATTGTGAAACACTATATACAAAACTTCGATTTTTGTTTATTAAACGTATTGTGTATCATTAATTACAGTATTGTTTACAGTTCTATTTTATGCCATTAATTGAACTCTTCTGTTGTGGACAATGAGAAATAGCAATCGATAATGAAAAATTCTTCTGGGACAATTGTGGCAACGACGATAACCTCGTCAAACCGAGCTGTTGTACTATCTGCCGAAAGTCCGGGGAAGTATTCTGAAGCCAACTTCAAAGGATGATAGCAAAGGGTATTCTTTTGGCTTACGACATTTGATATGAAGAAGTTCACCAATGAAGACCTTCCAGTGCTTCCCGCCGACATGCCAGACGATGAGAAGTTTATGATTGTTGAGGCGTGAAAACATGTAGATTTTCTTCGCAAAGGCTACATCCTAAGTGTTTTGGAGGATGACTTGTACAATATCTACAGTGGTATGAATACTTCGAAAGAATTATGGGACGCACTTGAGAAGAAGTACAAGACTGAAGATGCATTGAAAAAGTTTGTGGTTGCTAAGTTTCTAGACTATAAAATGATAGGCAGCAAAACCATTGAAACCCAAGTTCAAGAGCTTCCACTTAATTTTCACGACCTTATTGCTGAAGGTATGGTAGTGAATGAAGCATTTCAAGTGGCTGCAATGATTGAAAAGTTGCCTCCTTCATGTAGAGATTTCAAAAACTATCTAAAGCACAAGCGCAAAGAAATGAAGTTGGATGATCTTGTGATTCGTCTCAAGATTGAGGAAGATAACAAAACAGTCGGGAAGAAGTCTCGTGAAAATTCGACGATTATGGGAGTTAATATCGTTGAGGAGATTGCTCCAAAAAATAAGAAGAGGAAGATTTCTTCTGACAAACTAAAGACCAGAACAAGAAAAAATTCAAAGGCAACTGCTACAATTGTGGAAAAGCTGGTCACAAAGCCCCTGATTGTCATCTCGGGGAAAAGGACAAGAAAAAGGGACAGGCCAACATAGTGGAGAAAAATGATGACACTGATGATCTGTGTGCAATGCTTTCGGAATGCAACTTAGTTTGGAAATCCGAAGGAGTGGTGGATTGACTCTGGAGCCATGAAGAGTAACTTTCCATGGGAAATATTGCAACAACCAAGATTAAGGGTTATGGGAAGATATTCCTGAAGATGACTTCCGACAAGGTGTTAACGCTCAACAACGTTCTTCATGTTCCTACTCTTAGGAAAAGTTTAGTTTCAACTTCTTTATTTGTTAAGAATGGATTCAAATGTGTATTTGTATCTGACAAAGTTGTTGTAAGCAAGAATGATACGTATGTTGGAAAGGGCTACCTCACAGAGGGCCTTTTCAAACTCAATGTAATGGTTGTTGAAAATATTAATAAAATTTCAGTTTCTTCTTATTTATTGGAGCCAAATGATTTATGGCATATTCGTTTAGGATATGTCAATTACAAAACCTTGCGGAAGTTAATTAATTTAGAAGTATTGCCTAAATTCAAGTGGAATAAATCGAATGTTAAATATGTGTTGAATCTAAGTTTGTAAAATATCCTTATAAGACTGTCGAAAGGAATTCATATCCTTTAGACTTAATTCATACAGACATTTTTGATATGAAGCCAACACCATCTCGTGGTGGGAAAAAGTATTTTATAATTTTTATTGACGATTGTACTCGACATTGTTATGTTTATTTGCTTAATAGTAAGGATGAAGCAATAGAAACATTTAAGCAATACAAAAATGAAGTGGAGAATCAATTGAATAAAAAGATTAAAATGATTAGAAGTGATAGGGGGGAGAATACGAATCTTCATTTGCAGATAAATGTTCGGAATATGGAATTATCCATCAAACTACTGCCCCTACACACCTCAATCCATTGGAATTGCGGAAAGGAAAAACTGGACATTAAAGGAAATGATGAAAGCATTATTAATAAGTTCCGGCTTACCGTAGAATTTATGGAGGGAAGCTATCCTTGCAGCTATTCTGAATACTCAACAGAGTATCCCACAGCAAAACGCAATATATTCCATATGAAAATGGAAAGGAAGAACACCCAATTTGAAATAGTTCAAAGTGTGGGGGTGTTTAGCAAAGGTACAAGTACCTTTACACAAAAGGGTAAAGATCGGACCTGTCACGACCCAATTTCTCCTCTAGGCCGTGATGGCGTCCAACGTTGCCGCTAGGCAAGCCAACGGTGAACTAGCCATGTATTTATTCTTTTTAATAATTCAAAGTAGTTGCTTTTTATTTAATAAGTAATGAGAAGTGGAAAATATGAAGTAAAACGTAAACTAATAGAGCATGTATGGTGAAATAAATACTCAAAAGTCATCAAGTGTCTACTAGCATATTTCCAAGACCCGGTGTCATAAGTGTATGAGCAACAAGTAGAATACAAAAAACGCCTATGCTATTGTCTGAAAGGAGATAGACAGAAAGAAAATACAAAAGAGAGAGACTGCAGGTGCTGCAGAACGGACCCAGAGAGCAGCTCACCACTATGCCTCAGGATAACGGGGACACGCGCCTGAATGAACACTAGATGCACCTGCCTCTGATACTGCTAATTAGTGCAGAAGTGTAGCGTGAGTACATAAATAATATGTACCCAGTAAGTATCCAGTCTAACCTCGAAGAAGTAGTGACAAGGGGTCGACATCGGCACTTACTATGGGCCAACAATAAAATACAGAAATCCTAAATAGGCATGGAATATGTGAATAATAATAATAATAATAATAATAATAATAATAATAATAATAATAATAATAATAATAATAATAATAATAATAATAACAACAACAACAACAACATAATAGCAAGTAGTGAATAAATGATTCTTTAACTGATTGTAAATTCCAAAAATCTCCAACTAGCACATACTAAATCCAAATCAATTTCAGGCCAATAAATAAATTATAACCTCTCAAGTCAAAAAAAATAATATCAAGTGTATTCGGGCTCCAAGCATTAGCACGTATGATTTATGCCGAGGTCGTATGGCCCGATCCAGAATAATATGTACACTGCCGAGGGTCGAGCGGCACGAACCATAGATTCATCTATTATACTACCGAGACGTTGGGCCCGCTCTACAAGAAGAGAGAATACACTATGAACATCCGATTTAAGAGCTATCACAAGAGTAACACACAAGGAGGCACAATTTCTACTAGCGGTCAAGTAATCCGCCAAAACTCGAAGTAAGTGAAATTCGGTCTTTATGAAACCTTTATCAAGTTTCAATATAATCTAGATACTTAAATTAACAAGTAGGGTGCAAACGATACAAGTATTTCATGATTTGGGTCCTAAAACTACTCGGACTTAAGCGTGATTAGTAGCTACGCACGGACTCTCCTCACGTCATGCATACGTAGCCCCCACAATTAGAAGAAAATAGTAATTTAAGACATTTATGGGGTAAATTTCCTCTTACAAGGTTAGTCAACAGACTTACCTCGTCTCAAAGCTCACTTTCCCGCCCATAAATTCACTCTAAAGTTTCAACTTGATGCCGAACAATCAGAAGCTAGCCAAATATATATAAATTAATCAATATACACTCAAAAGTTCATAATTTATCTATTATAGTGATTACCCAATCTAAATTGGAAGGTTCTTAAAATTTACCCCAACCCCCGGGCCCACGTGCACGTATTCCGGAATTTTTTGAGGATAAATGTTACCCATAACCTCATGAACTCAAATATATAATTTTACCTAATTCCATAATCATTTTCGTGGTTAAATCTCATTTTTATCAAAACCTAAGTTTTGATTAGAAATTACTTACCTCAAAGTATTAGGTAAAAACCCCTCTTCAAGGAGCTCTAAAATCGCCCAACAAGTAAATGAAATGAGCCAAAATGCCTAAGTCGATACATTAAATGAACCTCACTGCCCCAGTGATTTTTGCTTCTACGGACCTTGAGTCGCACCGGCGACGCCGCACCTGCGGAAAATACATCGTAGGTGCGGTCCTTGCCAAAGTTCGCCAAGTTCGCTCTGCGGAGAAGCATGCGTGCATGCGCATCCGCTTCTGCGGAGCTGGTCCGCATCTGCGCACTCGCGCCTGCAGAAAGTTGCCCGCTCCTGCGAACCCAGGCCTCCTTGGCCTAGCCCGCATCTGTGACCACTGGACAGCCTACGCTATGCCGCTTTTATGGTCAATGGGCTGCTTTTGCAAGGCCACACCTGCAGCCAACACCACGCAAGTGCGAACGCACCAGAACTGGAGCACCAGTAGCTCCCCCAAGTTAAATTCTGAGTCCGATTCTAATCCGTTTTGCATCCGGGGCCCCCGGGACCCCGTCCAATTACACTCACACATCTAGTAACATAATACATACCCGCTCGCACGATCATAACATCAAAATAGCATCTAGAAATACGAATCGGACGCCAAGACGCATGAATCGAATTTTGAAACTCAAAAACTTCTAGAAATACTTCCGCGCGTCCGATTACTATCAAATTAACTCGGAATGACGCTAAATATTGCGTGCAAGTCAAGAATCACCATACAAAACTATTCCTAGGCTCGGAATCGCAATCCGACCTCAATAACACCAAATCCTACTTCAAATCAAATTTGAAGAACTTGAAAACCTTCAATGCGCCAACTTTCAATATTAAGCGCCGAAATACTCCCGGATCATCCAACACCCAATCCGAACACATGCTCAAGTTAAAAATCATCGTACGAACCTATTGGGATCGTCAAATCCCGATTCCGAGGTCGTTTAATCAAAACGTTGACTCAAGTCAAACTTAACCATTTAAAGCCACTATTAAGGAACTAAGTGTTCCGATTTCAACTCGAACCCTTCCAAACCCGAACTAACCATCCCCTCAAGTCATAAAACAGTAAAAGCATATATGGGGAGTCCTAATTAGGGGAACGGGGATATAGAAAGTAAAACAACCGGTCGGGTCATTACGTTCCCCACCTCTTAAACAAACGTTCGTCCTCGAATGGGTCTAGGATCATACCTGGAGTGCCAAATAAATGTGGATATATGCTCCCCATGTCCTCCTCGGTCTCCCAAGTCGCCTCCTCAACTGGTTGACCCCTCCACTCAACTTTTACCGCAGAAATCTTCTTGGACCTCAACTGGTAAACCTGCCTGTCAACAATGGCAACTGGCTCCTCCTCATAACCTAGGCTCTTATCTAGCTGGACTGTGCTGTAGTCTAACACATGCGACCTGTCGGCATGATACTTCCAGAGCATAGACATGTGAAAAACCGGATGAAATCCTGACTGGCTGGAAGGCAAAGCAAGCTCATAAACAACCTCCTCAACTTATCTCAACACCTCAAATGGACCTGAACCTTGGGCTCAACTTGCCCTTCTTCCCAAACCTCATGATTCCTTTCATCGGCGAGATTTTTAAGAGAAACTTCTCGCTCACCATAAATGATAAATCACGCACCTTCTGATCTGTATAACTCTTCTGTTTGTACTGTGCTGTGCGAAGTCGCTCCTGAATCAGCTTCACTTTCTCCAAGGCATCCTTCACTAAATGAGTACCATATAACCTAGCCTCGCCAGGCTCAAACCATCCGATGTGCGAACGACACTGCCGACCATACAAGGCCTCAAATGGAGCCATCTCAATGCTGGACTGATAACTGTTGTTATAAGCAAACTCGGCCAAGGGCAAGAATCGATCCCACTACCCTCCGAAGTCAATCACACGTGCTTTGAGCATATCCTCCAAGACTGAACCGTCCACTCTGACCACCTGTCGGTCTGTGAATGAAAGGCTGTGCTAAGCTCTACCCGGTCACCAACTCACTTTGTACTGCCCTCCAGAAAGCGAAGTAAACTAATGGCCTCTATCTGATATGATAGAAACATGCACACCATACAACCGAATAATCTCCTGAATGTAAATCTGGGCCAATCTCTCTGAAGAATACGTAGTCACAACCGAAATGAAGTGTGCTAACTTGGTCAACCTGTCGACAATGACCCAAACTGCATCAAACTTCCTTAAGGTTCGCGGTAACCCAACTACGAAGTCCATAGTTATGCGCTCCCATTTTCACTCAGGTATAACTACCACCTGGCCTCTGATGCTCATACTTAACCTGCTAGCAATTTAGGCACCTCGCTACATACTCAACTATGTCCTTCTTCATCTGCCGCCACCAATAATGCTGTCTCAGGTCACGATACATCTTCGTAACACCTGGATGAATAGAATACTAAAAACTGTGTGCCTCCTCTAGAACCTTTCCCCTCAACCCATCAACATTAGGAACACATAGACGACCCTGGAGTCGTAGAACACCATCCTCACCGATAGTAACCTCCTTGGAACCACCCTATAGTACCGTCTCCCTAAGAACCAACAAGTGTGAATCGTCAAACTAACGAGCATTGATCTGCTCGAATAATGGAGACTGAGCGATGACGCATGCAAGAACTCGACTGGGCTCCGAAATATCCAACCTCACAAGTCTGTTTGCCAAGGACTGAATATCCCAAGCCAATGGCCTCTCCTCTGCTGAAATGAACACCAAACTACCCATATTCTCAGCTTTTTTGCTCAAGGCATCCGCAACCACATTCGCCTTACCCGGATGATTAAGAATGGTAATATCATAATCCTTTAGTAACTCAAGCCACCTGCGCCACCTCAAGTTGAGATCCCTATGCTTGAGCAAATGTTGCAAGCTGCGATGATCGGTGTAAACCTCACAGGACACCCCATAAAGATAATGCCTCCAAATCTTGAGAGCATGAACTATCGCAGACAACTCCAAATCATGCATGGGGTAATTCTTCTCATGGGGCTTCGTCAGACGTGAAGCATATGCAATAACTCGCCCCTCCTGCATCAATACACAACCCAGGCTAACGCGTGAAGCGTCGCAATGCACAGTATGCATTCCTAAACCAGAAGGCAACACTAGAACTGGTGTGTAGTCTAAGCTATCTTGAGCTTCTGAAAGCTCGCCTCGCAATCATCGGACCACCGGAACGGGGGAACCTTCTGGGTCAACCTAGTTAAAGGTGCTGCAATAGATGAGAAGCCCTCCACAAACCGGCAATAATAACCTGCCAACCCCAAGAAGCTCCTGATCTCGGTCGCTGTAGTAGGACGAGGCCAACTCTGAACTGCCGCGATCTTCCTAGTGTCTACCTTAATACCCTCACCTGATACAACATGTCCCAAGAGTGCCACAGAATCTAACCAGAACTCACACTTAGAGAACTTAGCATATAGCTTCTGTTCCCGCAAGGTCTGAAGCAACACTCTCAAATGCTGCTCGTGCTCCTCCATGCTACACGAGTAGATCAATATGTCATCAATGAAGACAATGACAAACGAGTCAATTATATGGCCTGAACACTCGGTTCATAAAATCCATGAACGTCGTCCGGGCGTTAGTCAAGCCGAAGGACATCACTAGAAACTCATAGTGGCCATATCTAGTTCGGAAAGCCGTCTTCGGAACATTCGACTCACGAATCTTTAACTGATGATACCCCAATCTCAAGGCGATCTTAAAAAACACCCTGGCACCCTGAAACCGGTCAAATAAATCATGAATACATGGCAATGGGTACTTGTTATTAATGCTTACTTTGTTCAACTACGATAATCAATGCACATCTGCATAGTCCCATCTTTCTTCTTCATGAACAACACTGGTGCACCCCAAGGCGACACACTCGGTCTGACGAACCCCTTTGCTAGCAACTCCTCAAGCTGTTCTTTCAACTCCTCCAGCTCTTTCTGTGCCATGCGGTACGGTGGAATGGAGATAGGATGGGTATCTGGAGACAAATCAGTACAGAAATCGATATCACGATCTGATGGCATGCCTAGAAGATTAGAAGGAACCACATCGAAGAACTCCCGAACCACTAGCAATGAATCAATTGTTGGAGTCTCTGCAGCTGTATCCCTAACATAAGCTAGATAAGCCAAACAACCCTTCTCGACCATGTGTTTTGCCTTCAGGAAAGAGATAACCCATCTAGATGCACTGATAGGCGAACCTTCCACTCCGATCTAGGCAACTCTAGCATCGCTAAGGTAACAGTCTTGGCATGGCAATCTAGGACAACGTGATATGGAGATAACCAGTCCATGCCCAGGCCCAGGATGACCTCAAAGTCAGACATAACAAGCAACAAAAGATCTGCCCTAGTCTCATAACCACAGAAAGTCACGATACATGACTGATAGATCCAACCAAAAAAAATAGAATTGCCCACTAGCATGGACACATATACATGAGTAACCAAGGACTCACGAGGAACACCCAAAAAATGAGCAAACAGAAAAGAAACATATGAATACGTAGACCCTGGATCTAATAGTATTGAAACATCCCTACCGCAGACAGAAATAATACCTATGATCACAGCATTTGAGGCTACTGCATCTGGTCTGGCTAGAAAAGCGTAGAACCTAGTTGGACCGCCACCTGACTAGCCTCCACCTCTAAGATAGCCCCTAACCACCTGCCCTCCTCCTTTGGGCGGCCAGACAGCTGATGTGGCAGCTGGTGCTGTAATCATAGGCTACTGACCCTTTTGTACTGCCTTGCCCCAAAGCCTGGGGCAAAATCTCCTTACATGACCAAGATCTTGCACTTGAAACAACCTCTCGGTATGGAAAATGACTAACCCTGAGGCTGACTCTGGGGACCTGAACTCCTACTGGAGGAACCCTAAATGGCCGGTGGACTGTAGGATCTCAATGGAATAGCGCTGAAATAGGACCGCACTAAAGCACCCCGAGGAGGCGGTGGTATTAGATATGTGGGCCTGCTATACTGACCCCTTACAAACTGACCTCTGCCCCCAGATGAAGCACCACCGAAACCTCCAGAATTTCAAAACTGCATGTTCCTCGGTGTCTGCTCTCGGCCCCGCTGATGAACACCCTCGATCCTCCGAGCTATCTCTACAACCAGCTCGTAAGAAGTCCCCATCTCAACCGCTCGGGCCATAGGGACCTGGATACTAGAGTGCAAACCCACCACAAACCTTCGCACTCTCTCTACATGGGTGGGAAGTATCATAAGTGCATGGCGAGACAACTCAGAGAATCTCGCCTCATAGCCGATCACCGACATCTGGCCCTGTTAAAGCTGCTCGAACTAAAATTACAACTCTTCCCTCTTAGGGGGTGGAACATATCTATCCATAAAAAGGCTTGTGAACTAATCCCAAGTCAAGGGAGGAGAACCTGCTGGCCTGTCGAGAAGATAGGATTTCCACCATCTATGGTCCCTGCCCTCCAGCTGAAATGGGGTAAAGTCCACCCACTAGGACTCCAATATCCTCATGTTGTGCAGTCTATCCCTACAATGATCAATAAAGTCCCCGGGGTGCTCATGTCGCTCACCTCCAAAGACAGGAGGATGTAGCCTGGTCCATCTATCCAATAGCTTCTGCAGCTCGTCGACCGCAGCTGGTCTGGGCTCTAATATAATCGCTGAAACTGGCTAAGCCCCGCCCACGGGTAGTCCGCCCGAGGTCTGATATACAGCAGCTGCATGCCTTGGAGCTTGAGCGGTAGGGCTCTGTGCTCCCCCTCCCGCCTGAGATATGGCTAGGTTTGCTGGAAATAAACCATCCTGCATCATAGAATCCATGAGCCGCAGCATACAGCCCATGATCTCCTAGAATCCTGGTGCAGACATGAAATCCACTAGGGCCGAATCCGCTACAGGCACCTCGCCCTGCTCCTCAATAACAGAATCCTCTACCGGATCCACTGGTGGCACAACTGGAGCAACTCTAGGAAGCCCTCATCCTCTACCACGAGCTGGAGCCCTCCCACGGCCTCTGCCTCGGCATCTAGCAACAGGGGGAGCAGCTCCTCCACAGTCGGGTACATCGGCCGCGCGCGTTCTCACCATTTGTGAGAGAATAAGGGAAAGATACTTAGCACAACATCAACTGCAGGATAAGAGAAGAAGAAAGAGTAGTTTCCTAACACCCTATAGCCTCTCGAAGATAAGTACGGATTTCCACCGATCCGCAAGGCTCTATTAGCCTAGCTCATGACTTTTGAGACCTACGTGAACCTAGTGCTCTGATACCTTATTGTCACAACACAATTTCTCCTATAGGTCGTGATGACGCCTAACATTGCTGCTAGGCAAGCCAACGGTGAACTAACCATGTATTTATTCTTTTTAATAAATTTAAAGTAGTTGATTTTTGTTAAATAAGTAAATGAGAAGTGAAAAATTTGATGAACAAAAGCCTAAACTAATAAAAGAGCATGTATGGTGAAATAAATATTCAAAAGCCATCAAGTGTCTACTAGCATGTTTCCAAGACCCTGTATCACAAGGGTATGAGCAACTAGTAGAATATACAAAACACCTATGCTACTGTCTGAAAGGAGATAGACAGAAAGTAAATACAAAAGAGAGAGACTGGGGGTGCTGCAGAACAGACTTAGAGAGCATCTCACCCCTATACCTCAGGATAAGGGGGGCGCACGCCTGAATGAACACCAGATGCACCTGCCTCAGATCTTGCACAATTAGTGCAGAACTGTAGCATGAGTACATAAACAACATGTACCCAATAAGTATCTAGTCTAACCTCGAAGAAGTAGTGACAAGGGGTCGACATCGACACTTACTATGGGCCAACAATAAAATACAAAAATTCTAAATAGGCATGAAATATGTAAATAATAATATTAACATA
Source organism: Nicotiana obtusifolia (assembly GCA_002018475.1). Taxonomy (NCBI): domain Eukaryota; kingdom Viridiplantae; phylum Streptophyta; class Magnoliopsida; order Solanales; family Solanaceae; genus Nicotiana; species Nicotiana obtusifolia. The sequence goes on along the minus strand of MCJB01005947.1, from coordinate 62,925 downwards.
ATAGCAAGCAGTGAATACATGATACTTTAACTGATTGTAAATTCCAAAAATCTCCAACTAGCACATACTAACTCCAAATCAATTTCGGGCCAATAAATAAATTATAACCTCTCAAGTCATGAAAATAATATCAAGTGTATTCGAGCTCCAAGCATTAACATGTACGATTTATGCCGAGGTCGTACGGTCCGATCCAGAATAATGTGTACACTGCCGAGGGTCAAGCGGCACGAACCATAGATAAATCTATTATACTGTCGAGACGTTGGGCCCGCTCCACAAGAAGAGAGAATACTCTATGAACATTCGATTTAAGAGCTATCACAAGACTAACACACAAGGAAGCACAATTTCTACTAGCGGTCAAGTAATCCGCCAAAACTCGAAGTAAGTGAAATTCGGTCTTTATGAATCCTTTATTAAGTTTCAATATAATCTAGATACTTAAATTAACAAGTAGGGTGCAAACAATACAAGTATTTCATGATTTGGGTCCTAAAACTACTCGGACTTAAGCGTGATTAGTAGCTACGCACGGACTCTCGTCACCTCATGCATACGTAGCCCCCACAATTAGAAGAAAATAGTAATTTAAGACACTTATGGGGTAAATTTCCTCTTACAAGGTTAGTCAAGAGACTTACCTCGTCTCAAAGCTCACTTTCCAGCCCACAAATTCACTCTAAAGTCTCAACTTGGTGCCGAACAATCCGAAGCTAGCCAAATATTATATAAATTAATCAATATACACTCAAAAGTTCATAATTTAGTTGAATAATTACCCAACCCAAATTGGAAGGTTCGTAAAATTTACCACCCCCTCCCCCTCTCCGGGCCCACGTGCCCGGATTCCGGAATTTTTCGAGGATAATTGTTACCCATAATCTCACGAACTCAAATATATAATTTTTACCTAATTCCATAATCATTTTCGTGATTAAATCCATTTTTATTAAAATCTAGGTTTTCTTACTAAACCCATAATTTCTCTAATTTATATGTTAAGAATCTATCCAAAATGCATATATTAAACTCATATTGTTTAGAAATTGCTTGCCTCAAAGTGCTAGGTGAAAACCCCTCTTTAAAGAACTCTAAAACTCCCAGCAAGTTAATAAATGAGCCAAAAAGCCTAAGTCCTAACATTAAATGAACCTCACCGCCGTAGAGATTTTAGCTTATGCGGACCTTGAGTCGCACCGGTGACGCTGCACCTGCGGAAAATCCATCGCAGGTACAGTCCTTGCCCAGCTTGGCCAAGTTCGCTTTTACAGAGAAGCATGCGCTCCTGCCCATCCGCTTTTACGGAACCGGTCCGCTTCTGCGCACTCGCGTCTCTGAAAAGTCGCCTGCTCCTGCGAACCCAAGCCTCCATGGCCTAGCCCCCACCTGCGACCATCTTCCTCGCTCCTACGAGCTCGCAAGTGCGGTAAGCCCTCTGCTTCTACGACCACTGGACAGCCTGTTGTAGGCCGCTTCTGCGGTCGATGGGCTGCTTTGGCGAGGTCGCACCTGCGGCCAAAACCTCGCATGTCCGAACGTACCAGATCTTTAGCACCAGCAGCTCCCCTAAGTCAAATTCCGAGTCCGATTCCAATCCGTTTTGCATCCGGGCCCCTCGGGACCCTGTCCAATTACACTCACACCGCCAGCACATAATATGGACCTACTCACGATCCTAAAACCTAAATAGCATCTAGAAATATGAATCAGACACCAAGATGCATGAATCGAATTATGAAACTCAAAAACTTCTAGAAACACTTCCGTGCGTCCGATTACTATCAAATTAACTCGGAATGACGCTAAATTTTGTGTGCAAGTCAAAAATCACCATATGAAACTATTCCCAAGATTAGAATCCCAATCGGACCTCGATAACACCAAATCCTACTTCAAACTAAATTTAAAGAACATGAAAACCTTCAATGCGCCAACTTTCAATATTAAGCGCCGAAACACTCCCGACTCATTCAAAACCCGATCCAAACACACGCTCAAGTCCAAAATCATCATACGAACCTATTGATATCAAATCCCCATTCTAAGATCATTTACTCAAAATGTTGACTCAAGTCAACTTAACCATTTTAAGCCATTATTAAGGAACTAAGTGTTCCGATTTCAACCTGAATCCTTCCAAACCCGAACTAACCATCCCCGCAAGTCATAAAATAGTAAAAGCACATACGAGAAGTTCTATTTAGGGTAACGAGGATCTAGAAAGTAAAATGACCGATTGGGTCGTTATAGGACCAAAAATTATGTATTGTGTTTATATTGGATGTGCTACAAACAGTAAAGCATGTCGGTTTTTGGTTCATAAATCTGATAATCCTGAAATTCATGTTAATAAGATAATTGAATCAGATAATGCTGAATTCATTGACAGCATCTATCCGTATAAAACTGAATGCGAGTCATTAAGTGAAAGAGCTAAACGACCACGAGAAGAACCAAAAGAAAATACCCCTAGGTGAAGAGGATCCAAGGCGTAGCAAACATCAAAGAGCATCTACTTCCTTTGGACCATATTTTGTGACATTCTTGCTTGAAAATGAGCCTCAAACTTTCAAAGCAGCTATGTCATCTTCTGATCAACATTTTGGAAAGAGGCAGTCAATAGTGAGATTCAATCAATTTTGGATAACCATACATGGGAATTGGTTGATCTCCTTCCAAAAAATAAGCCTTTAGGTTCGAAATGGATCTTTAAGTGGAAAATGAAAACTGATGGCACTATTGACAAATATAAAGCAAGATTTATTGTCAAAGGTTATAGACAAAAGGAAGGCCTTAATTACTTTGACACTTACTTGCCAGTAACGAGGATAACATCTATTAGGGTGTTAGTGGCACTAGCGGCTGTATAGGCTTGAAATCCATCAAATGGATGTTAAAACAGCTTTCTTAAATGGAGAATTGGAGGAAGAGATTTACATGGAATAACCTGAGGGTTTTGTGATTCTAGGTAAAGAAAAAAAAGTGTGCAAACTTGTTAAGTCGCTTTATGGACTTAAACAAGCACCTAAACAATATCATGCCAAATTTGACCAAACAATGTTGGCAAGTGGGTTTAAAATCAACGAGTGTGACAAATGTACTTATATTAAAAACAATCCAGATCATGAAGTAATTGTTTATTTATATGTCGATGACATACTGATAATGAGCAAGGATATGGCAGATATAAATGCTACTAAGTGCATGCTGGCTAGAAAATTCGACATGAAAGACTTAGGAGTTGCTTGTGTGATCTTAAGAATCAGAATTCACAAGACTGCACAAGGTCTAGCATTATCACAGTCTCACAACATTGAAAAAGTAATTGACAAGTTCAAGTATTTGGATTTCAAGATTTCAAGACTCCAAGTGACGTGAGTTATGCATTTCAAAAGAATGAAGGTGAAAGTGACTCACAACATTGGAAAGTTTGATATATATCATGAATTGTACGCGACCAGGTATAGTATGTGCTATTAGCAAACTGAGTCGGTTTACAAGTATCCCAATCAGATACATTGGATGGCAGGGCATTGAAACGAGTATTGGGGGTATCTGAAACATACCCAAGACTATGCTCTGCATTATAACAAATATCCCTCCGTGATTGAGGGATATAGAGATGCAAATTGGATCACCGGATCATCTGAAGTTAAATCCACGAGTGGATATGTTTTTCATAATTGGAGGTGGAGCAGTGTCTTGAAAATCATCCAAACAAACGTACATCGCCCGTTTTACAATGGAATCTTAATTCATGGCTTTACACAAGGCCGGTGATGAAGCTTAATGGCTTCGAAATTTCTTGGAAGATATTTCATTTTGGCCAAACCTTTGGCACCTATATGTATACAATGTGATAGTCAAGTGGCAATAGGCAGGGCAGGGAGCTGATAGCACATGCTATATCTGGTCGCGTACAATTCATGATATAAGCTAAAAAATGACTATAAATATACCTTGATCCAAGAATCTTCCTTTACGAAATTTTCTGATCTTCTTCTTCTTCTTCTTCTTCTTCTTCTTCTTCATGAAACTTTTCAGTGTTGTTTTACAACCAGTAAGTGGTTCGAAGTTCATCAGAGTTTTTGGTACCAATGCATTGGTGAGTTAAGTTGTTCTGTCCTAAAAGGATAATATTCTAAAACCTTAGATACTTGCTATTTCATATATTCTATACTATTACAGATTGACTAACACCTACTACCTACAACCAGTGGCCAGCCTGTGTTCTCTCCCTTAAAAAGTCTATTCCCTTAATGAGTTTGATTGCTTTATTTTTCAATTCCATATAAAAACATTAAAATCAATTCTCAAGTTTGTTTGGATTTTCGTTTCGTGGAAGTATCTTAATGTAACATGAGTGAGATATGTAAAGCCTTTCTTCTTTGTGTTCTTTTATTTCTATTTTCTTCTTTCTTTTACTAAACAACATTGGTTTAATTTATATTTCACTTTCGGTAAATTAAACTCGAATTAGTGAAGAATGATAAAATTGCAGGAGCATGTCTTAAATATGGACAATTTGTCTTTATTTTCTATTTTGTCTATGGTGGAACTGTTGCTCCCAAATGCATACGCAAGTATACATGATCGTACAACTAATAAAATGATAAGTCGAGTGTCGAATCCACAGAGACTTGTGTTAACTACCCATTAATTTCATCAAGATTGTTATTTAGTCGAGTCAATCAGAGTTTAAAAATTGATTATACTAAGCAATAGATGTAACAAGCAACTAATTAATCAAGCAAAAAATAGTTGTTGTGTATTCAGTAGTTATGGATGTTCCTGGGTTGTGATCGATTCACCAATCTTATTGCGCCTAATTAACTCTCTCTTTCATATAATTGGCTCATGGGTACTAATTGGTCGAATAATTGCTCTCGTAGTATTCTCTGGAATTACTACTCGCTTATTCAAAATAGATTATCTATATTCCGATGCAATCAATATATTAAGAACGCATTAAGATTATGATATTCAATTAAACATGGTGACTAGGTATATTCCTATCCTAACCACAATCCGTCCCCCACTCAGAGTTAAGATCATTCCCTCTTTAATTCTTCTCTAATCTAGACGTAGCTTTCCCAAGCATAGCATAACCCAACTGTTGGCAAATAATTAAGCAATTAATCACATAATTAAAGAAATAATAATATATTAGCAAATTATAATCAAACTTAAGTCAACTACAAAAAACAATATTCATAGTGAATCACAACCCCATAACCAAGAAAGATAAAGAAAAACTGAGAACCCTTGCTCCCAAGTGTTCCATGTGTGTATTTTCCTCTCAAATTGGCGTCTCTCCCACAAAATAGGTCTAGACTTGCTTTTAAACGAGTTGGGGGCGTCTTGGGTCGAAATAACCTTGTCCCGAGAAAAGTAAGACACTTTCTCATCACCCAACGCCCAGGGTAGCGTGGGGCGCTGGGTATTTTGTGCTTCTGGATATTGCTCAACAGGTAGCGCCCTGCGCTAGCCTGGGCACTACACTGTGGCCATTTTTTCATTTCGTTCCCTTTATGCTTCAAATCGTGCACCTTTGTCCCACATTGCCTTTGGATTATTCCTCCACATAAAAATACCACAAATTATCACAAATTATTATATTATACATCTGATGACATCCACAACACACCTCTACAGGAGATATGATACGGTCGTATACAATATAATTACCCAACTATGAGTCAGGGTTGAATCCACTGGGAGTTATGAGGGGTGTTAGGAGCATATATTTGAAACAAGGAAATGGGTTATCTAAGATTGCACTTCCACAACAAGGTTTTATTTTCTATTTCTACTATTACTATAATGAATGCAAGCTAAAGAAAATAGATTATAGATAAATGTTTTTGAGGGTTTTTCCAATTGGATTAAAGGCCTAGGGCTATGACCATAACCTAAGTGTTTTCCTAAGGGGATAAAGATATTTATACTTGTTTTGTTGATTAGGATGAGCTCTCAACTCCACGTTACCCACTCAATACCTCTCGGTCGGAGAGTGATTTTGCCCAATTTGGCTTTCTCAAGTCCAAATGGGTATCAACGAAAAGAGTTGATAAGAGCTCAAGTTAGGTTCTTACTATCTCTAGTTTGAACCCTGTAATCAGGTTAATCAATCTCTCAATTAACCAAATTCCTTATTAGCTAAGTTATCCTCTACTAGGTCCCTCTTTCTCAAGTAGAGACTAAGTCAAATAGGCATGAATTAATATTTGCAACCATTAATTCTAAAATTGAAGCATGAACTAAGCTAAATAATCAACACCCAATCATAAAAAAGAATAAAATTAATCACTCATAAGGTTTATACACTAGGGTTGGGTCACAACCCTAGTGAAAATCTAGCTACTCATTATGGGATTGAAGAAAATAAAGATGAAAAGCTAATTAAACTCATAATGGAAGTTTAAAATGAGGAAATCTAATGTTAAAATACTCAAATAAACAAAAACTTCCTAAAATAACAAAGAGAAACGGCTACAGCGGCTTTGTATGTTCAAACTTGACCTAATTTTGTGAAACTCAACTATTTATACAGGGCCGAAAGTCGCGGACAAAAATACCTCTCGAGAGGTTCTGCGGCCGCACAATTCCATGTGTGGTCCACAGATTTCTTTAGTTGGCAGGAAGGTGAGATCTGCGACTGCACATTTCTAGACTGCACTAGGCAATCTTCTGCGGCCGCACACTTCTTGTGCGGTCCGCACTTCACAAAGGCTCCTGGACCAGGTCTTTTTGCATACTCTTTGATCTTTGACTTTTAAGCCCAGTTCTGCAGCCGCACATTGCTGAGAGTTCTGTTAGATTTTTCTTCTTGGTTTGCGGCTGCAGATGGAACTTTGCAGTCCGTAATTTCTTCTACGGACCGCATATTTGTGTTTATGTGCCCTTTATTGCCTTGTGCTTCAGAACACTCCTTTTTTAGTCGGATTTCATCTCGGGAGACCAAACTTCCAGCATTCCTGCAATTTGCAGAATTTCATTAGTTTCGGGAATACAATTCAATACTTTCGGACTAAATCAAAAGCTAAAAGATGCTAACAAGCAGTCAAAATCCTCACTAATCAACTCCCCCAAACTTAAATCTTTGCTTGTCCTCAAGCAAATAAATTAGTTTCCACCTTCAAAAGTTAAGGGTCATTTCAGTGAGTCAAAGGTGAGCCATCCACACATCAGTTAGGGCCAACAATTACCCACAGTACTCATGTATTATCAACAAGGCAACAAGTTAAACATTCATGCACATATAGTTCTAATGTGACATTTGAGCTTCAAGAATTGACTTTACTCATCAAGGACTCTTGCTCTATCATGTAGGTCATGGTGGACTCCAAACTCTTCCGTCTCTACTTTTCGTTTGCCTAGCTCAATTAAGAAATTTAGCATTTCATCCAAAGATTTATGAAAGGCTCACTCATCTCTCTCAAGAGAATGTCACAAGTACGGCTTCAAGTACCATAGGCTTTCCCCTCATGTAGATCGCCACTAATGTAAGCTCACTTGGTTTGAAATCAAGTAGGACTTCTTTTGGGATGTAATGAAGGCTTTTGGGTTAGGGTAGGATAACGTATGGGTAAGTGGTTACACCTTTTCTTAAGCACTCCATCTGTCATTTCTCGGCTCAGACTTTGCCAATTCTTAGAGGCACTTTCTTTTCATTGGGGACTAGAGAGACTTAGCATCACTCTTTCTTGATTATTTCATTATTTTTCTCCCTCTTTGATTTCTCCATGTTTGGGATGATTACCTCTTTTTGAGTCCCTTCAACCCTTCCACTTATTCACTTTTTGCATCTTTTTTTTTTTGTTCTTTTCTTTTCTTGCCTTTTCTTCTCATAGAGATCATTTATTTTCTCTTTTTGTGCCTTGATACCTTTTTCAAGCTCTTCATCTCTCCCCCAAACTTACGTTTTAAGCCATTTGTTTCACAAGAGTGTTAAGGAAATCTCGGGTGCCAAGAGAGGGTCACGACCAAACGAGTAAAGTCTTGTAAGATAGTTATCAAATAAGAAAGGCTAGAGGCTCAAAGGGTTTGACTAGGGATAATGACATTGGTTGGCAATAGAAAACTCAAACGGGCCAAGGAGAGCCTACAATCACTTCTCAAACCAAGAAAAACTTAGGATTTCGCCTTGAAAGACATTCACGGCAAGTTCTAGACCCTTCAGACGGATACTTGGACTAGCAACAGTTCATCTCACCCTTCACACAACCGGATAGTAAAAAAGGATAGAGTTGAGGGCCCACAATGACCACATTCAAGTTTAAAGATCACTATGGTCCAATTAAACCACTCGATGATTGCCAAAGTCAACACAAGAGTCACAAAGTCACTATTTCTTTAAAAAATCTTGTTTCTAACTATAAGCACGTAGTTAAGTGTGTTGGTGCCAATTGAAGCATGGTTGACTCTTCGAGCATGACTTAATTAGGTCTTTTTATTTATTACTACTACTATTATTACCTAAACACACACAAAAAAAAACTGACTCATTCCCTTAAGAAGGTTTACATGCCATCCATCAATGGGACGAGTCACCCGGTTCACACAACAACTACCTTTGAAAAGAACCGTGGCATTAAGAAAACCAAAGGTTTATTATCTACTAAAACATAAAAAGAAGCTACTAAATCAAACGAAGAAGCTACTAAATCAAATAAAGAACTAATAAAAAACAAAAATAAAGAAGCTAATAAGCAAAAACTACTGAAGATAGAATGCATATATATAATGAGAGAAAGAGAGAGAATATATATATATATACATAATAAGAAAAGAGAGAACAATATCAAGTTATTACAGGCCAAATGTTTCAGAATACATCATATATAATAAATAAACTCCACCTCCCCCTCCCCCCCTCCCCGAAATTAAGATAAGCATTGTCCCCGATGCTTAACAAAATAAGAGTAAAAGAGGGGAAAGAGTGAAGAGAACTCCCAATGGCTCCTTGGACATCTCTGTGTCCCCAGCAATGTCATTGCCCTCAGGCTCAGCCAACTGAATCTCATCATCCTCAACTCTGGGTGTGACTGGGTTGGCAAACATCTGATGCACTGCCTCAACAGTGTCGGCAACAAGGTCTGGCTTTTTCAGATTGGCCAGCTGGTGCCACCGGTACAGATGATGCTGTAGGATCTGGGTCAAGCAGCATGCCAAAGGGGAGATCTCCAGCTGTAGCAAGCCTAGTCACCTATCTCCGGAGCTTGTCCACTGGCTTCTTGCTGGCCTAGGACTTTCTCATCTTCTTTACTTCTTTTCCCAACTCTTCGATCACTGACCCATGTTGTACCAACGTAGCCATAATAGTCTTCTAGCTCTCTAGGAGCTTCTTCAATGTCTCTTCAACTGTCGGGGGAAACTGAGGTGCCTGAAAAGAAGACTGCGTTGCAATAGTACTGGATAAGTCAGACAGCTTTGCAGTGGCTGTCTGCATCTAGTTGTTAAGGCTTTCCTAATATCTCGGAGACTCGCAGCACAGATAATGGAAAAGTAGGCATAGGCACTGGCTTCAAAGCCGAGGTGGGAGCTGTGGCAGGAACTGCAGCAGGAGTTGTGGATGATGGTGGAGGCATAACTGCGGGACCGGAGGAAGGTTCAACAAAAGTGGATGGAATATCAACTGCCTCAACAGCTACCATAGCTGGCACATCAGACTGGTCTGCGATGGTAGGAGGCTGAACTTTCTTCTTCGGATTATTCGCATCCATGTAATAGACTTCTTTGGCTTCACCTTTGTGTCATAATCCCTCAGCTCTACCCTTGCATCCGTGAGATATTCTATAATAGTGTTGGGATACATGTAAAACGAGTCATCTTGTCGAGCAATCACTGAGATATTGGTTGACATTACAACACCCGCATTAATAGGGTACCCCGCCATAATAGAAGCAACCAGAACTGCCCGAGGAATCAGAAGGTAAGTCTCATTCTGGCTCGGGTCTAGTCTGCTGCAGACAAAGGTTTGCCACCCCTTCGCCTGGAAACTCAGAGTGCTCCGGTTGATAGGAACAATCCATGTTGGCGGTGGCCCTGGTGCTGCTAGAATCTCCGCTAACCAAGGTCGGGTTGCGTCTCCCAATGCATACTTCTCCAAATATTCCTTTGGCTCAACATCTTTGAATCCCATGTACGTGTTGAGTGTATGCTGATCAAATCTCACTTTTAGGTTACGTACTTTAGTCACTTTTGTCCCCTTTTTGATGTGTGCCACATTGGCATAGAATTCACGGACCGGTACTCTTTTGCGTCTACTGCACTTTGAGCGAACCACATCCACCCCTTGCATTCCCTGAGTTGTCTCAACACCATTGGGTTGTACCTCTCCAAATCTTTTAACTGAAATTGTCGCTCAAGAGTTAGCGACCTTACTGGCCACCATGTATGAAAGCTGGTGAAGGCAGCCAAGCTAACAAATCGGTCCTCCCAAACCTCTTTCTTCTTCGACCTTTCAAGGCCAACAGTTGTAGCATCTCCCCTCTGCCAGCATCGGGGATATCATGAACTGGAGCATCCTACGCCTTAGGGACTGGTGTAGCCGATGGCTCAGAAGCCTGACTAGCACTCTCCAATCTTTTGGAAGTGCTATGAAATGTGGATGGCTCGCGCTGAGCTGGTATCTCCCTGGCGACCTCGACTGTATGGCCGGCTACTCCTGAACAGAGGCTGAGTTGCCCTCTGATGCTTCCCTAGATGGGACATATGAGCTCGTCTTGGAGAGATCTGCACCTCTCCCTCTGACGGTTGTAGCTTTCTTTGTAATTGCCTTTTGTTGGCCAAGGGGTAAGGCACTCTTGCGTCGACCCCGAGAAGGTTCACCTCTCCCTTTAGATGTGTCACCTCGTCCCCTATATCGAACCGTTGTCTGTATCAACCAAAGGCGATTGTTAGTTGCAATTCAATGTTCAAATATACCCAGGAGACATGCAAGCAAGATATAAACCAGAAGGCACAGTGAGGGTACATAGTCAATGCATGCTTGCAGGAAACCAGATCTGCAGTCCTCAGAATTTTCTTGCGGCCGCAGATGATGACTTGTGGACTGCACAATTTTGTTTTGCGGCCGCAAAAGTCAAGTGCAATCCGCACAATTCCACTTACTGCCGCACCTCCGAGGCCCAAAAAATGCCAACTCTCTGATGACAGAGAATAGGCTGATGTTCGGCGGCAACACGATTTCTGCGGTCCGCACAATTAAACTTGCGGCCGCATATTGGAGTCTCAAAGTGGGGACTCTCTGATGACAGTGAAAGTGCATTTCTGCGTCCACAATGGGAATTCTGCGGTCCGCATATTTTACATTTGCGGCCGCAGATCCCTTCTTCACTAATGCTGCCCTAAAATCAATTTCGGTAGACCGTACAAATTCAGGTGCAGCCGCAAAATTCAAAAATTACGAACAAATGGTTTTTGTGGGCAGATGAACAGATAGTGTGTGTGGATAGATGAAATCACCAAAAAATTTCAAGAGGGCACTATTTCTATGTTCAGAGAGTGAAAAAAGTAACAAATGCCCCCGTTCCTCTATTTATACTAGTTAGTAGGCTAAGGGAAAGAGGAACGAGTGCGGTCACACAATTTTATGTGCGGTCCGCACTCTGTTACCTGGTGACCTTAACTCAGCATCTCATCTGCGGTCCGTACAATTTTGTGTGCAACCGCTGATTTCATGTTGCGGCCGCAGATTTTCTTTTGCGGTCGCACATCGACCTTTTCTATGACAGACTAAACTTCAGATAGTTGACATTTTCAACTTTTAATTTGTGATCCGCAAGATAATTGTGCGGCCACATTGCACTTTTAATGCAACAACCATAAAAGTGTTGTCCGCACAAATCAGTTGCGGTTCGCAATTCTTGCTACACTTAGCCAGATATCTGTCCACAATTCCTATAAGTCACACTCCGCCGTGTAGCACACTTCAAATCAAGTTAGCACAAAAATAACACCTAATTACAAAAAAAAAAAAGGAAAATAAACATCGGTTGCCTCCCAAGAAGCGCCTGATTTAATGTCGCGGCACGTCGCAGAATACTATCAATTGAAATGAATGACCGCCACGACGTGGCTATCTCCAACCTTTCCCAAATAGTACTTCACCGGTGACCATTGACTCGGAATACTTCATTGTTTTGTTCTTCAAGTCTAATGGACCAAAAGAAGTCACACCCACAATTTTAATAGGATCACTCCATTTAGACTTTAGCTTCCCGGGAAACATCCTCAACCTTGAGTTAAACAATAATACAAGATCGTTCGCCTTGAACTCTTTATTCCAAATGTATTTGTCATGGAGATATTTCTTCATTATACAAGGACGAACTTGCACAACCATGGTACCGGAACTCATCCAATTCATTAAAATGTACAACCCTCAAGTTAGCGGCTACATCCCAATCAAGATTCAACTTCTTTGAAGCCCACATGGCCTTGTGCTCTAGTTCCACCGGAAGATGACAAACGTTTCCAAACACCAACCGGTATGGCGACATTCGGATAGGTGTTTTGTAAGTCATCCGACACACTCATAATGCATCATCAAGCTTCTTGGACCAATCCGTCCGATTAGCATTCACCGTTTTGGACAAGATACTTTATATCTCCCAGATGAAAACTTCCACTTGCCCACTAGCTTGTGGATGATAAGGAGTTTGTAACACCATACTTGCTAAGCAAGGCGTCGAAAGCCTTGTTGCAAAAATGTGATCCCCCATCGCTTATAATAGCACGTGGAGTACCAAACCGTGTGAAAATATTCTTTTTCAAGAAAGCCACCACACTTCTCGGCTCATTGTTAGGTAAAGCAACAGCCTCAATCTATTTGGACACATAATTAACCGCGACCAAGATGTAGGTGTTTCCATAGGAACTCATAAAAGAGCCCATGAAGTCAATACCCCACACATCGAAATTATCAATCTCCAAGATGGTTATGAGAGGCATTTCATTCTTCTTTGAGATTCCACCGGCCCGTTGACATTTATCACATCTTTTCACTAGCTCACTTGCATCCTTGTAAAGAGTAGGCTAATAGAACCCGCAACTACGCACTTTGGCCGCCGTTCTTGCTCCACCATGATCATTGATTTCGAGACCATCATGCGGCCCCCCTCCTCCAAACGAGACAAGTGGTCCTCCACTTGGTTTTCACTCCCTTTTCTATCTTGGATGTCAATATCAAACTCTTGTAACAAAAGCACCCATCTCATCAACCGAGCTATGGAGTCCTTCTTGCTCATAAGATAACGAAGCACCACATGATCCGTGTGGACAATGACTTTTGCACCCATCAAGTACACGCGGAACTTCTCAATTACAAACATGTGCGGTCCGCACATTGTTGAAAATTCTCTTAGATTTTTCTTCTTGGTTTACGGATGCAGATGGAATTCTGCGGTCCGCAATTTCTTCTGCGGACCGCACATTTGTGTTTCTGCGTCTTTTATTGCCTTGTGCTTTGGAGCACTCCTTTTTTAGTCGGATTTCATATCGAGAGACCAAACTTTTGGCATTCCTGCAATTTGCACAATTTCATTAGTTTCGGAAACACAATTCAATACTTTCGGGCTAAATCAAAAGCTAAAAGATGCTAATAAACAGTCAAAATCCCCACTTATCAATATTCAAATCTGCGAAACATGAATAAATGCGAAGCAGTATGAATATAACTATACAATGAATATCAGGAACCTCACTAATTATTTTGACTCTTTATATTCCTTTGCAGTTCATTCACTGACTTGGTCATTCAGTGCAACTTTATAAAGTAATAAAATAATGACGAAATATGTTGTTTTTCAATTTGCATTTGAAAATTTTATAGCCATGACAATGAGCTGAGATATCACGGCTTTCTTATACAGATTCTTCAGGTCATTATTAGGGAGACTTTAAGAACTATCTTGTGCTTCATTGTAATACATTATCATTACTTTTTAATTTTTTGAAATTAGAAGACGGTATGTTTTCGCCATTTTTGAATTTACCTTATTTTGAAGTAGCCCAAACGTCTCTAAATATTTTTTTAAAAAAACTTCCCCTCTTTCACCATACTATATAGTTGTTTATTAGAAAATGTAATAAAACATTCATTATGCGGTCTTTTATGTAGAGTTATTCAAAATCGAACCATAACCGTTAACCGAACAGTAAAAGTGACTTAATGACTTATTAATATCAGATTATCAGATTAACAATTGGTGAACGAATTGAAATTTTATAACTAACAGTTTATCTATTCGTGCGCGAATTACTTAAATTCCTTATCGGTTAAATCGTTAACCCATTAAGAATTATCAAATTTATATTTTTAAGCATTATGAAGCAATTTTTAACAACTTGAACTTCAACATCATCATAACTTGTTTTAACTTGTTTTTAAGATAGAACTAGATAGATCTAAATAGTTTGTTATTTTTCTACTCAAACAAATCATTTAACTTTACAACTGAAACAAAACTATATCCAAAATACTGAACTTCAATTACCGGTTAAGGATCCCCAATTTGTATTTTAACTTGCTTATTGTAAAAGATCTAAAGAAGACAAAACTATTATTAATAATAAGAGCTTCATAAGCGTACTGAAGTGTGATTGTAATTGGATCGTCCATCTATTAATGTCTTGCTTATTTATGTAATTTCTATTGTCTATTTAATTTAATCGATAATCACCCGATAATCGATAATCCGATACTAGTCCGTCTAATATCTTATCAGATGGCTAGTAGATCAGTACAAAATTCTCTGGGTATGAAACCCACGGGTATGAAAATAAACAGTTTAATTAGCACAAAGTTCTCTGCTTGAAACGAAGAATAAAAAATTCACATGATCAACAACGTCTAACACCAAGATTAACATTCTTGGAGGGAGATACTAAATAATGTTTCCTGTTTCTTCCTCCGCTTCAGCACTCCTCGCTCCCCTGCTTCTTCACTGCACATGTTAAAATTAATTAAAATGCTAAAATCACATTTGTCTAATAGCATTGAAGAATGGCCAAGAAAAGTAGAAAATTCAGAGATTTAACCAAGTCTTTCTTCAGTCTTCTATGCGTCATCACGTAACATCACCATCAATAGGAGAAGCCAAGAAAAACCAAAATCAGAAAAATTTGTGGAACCGTTTAAATATTCGGGCAACAGTCCAACAAAGTGTGAAACTAAAGAAATGTATACAGAGGCGAGCTGCTCATGTCAGCAATCTTAACAATAAAAGTATTGATGTGTGACTTACTAACTTCATTGTGCCTTAATGGCAACAGTTGGATGACATTAAACATCAGTTGCAATATTAGTCTAATCAAGAAAAGAAAATCCACATTCCCCTAATAGAATGGGTTGAGTCTTCATTATCAATTCACTAATGCATTGCCTTGCTACATCTGACTAAGTACTTCAACAATATATTTATTTTAATAAAGAGTATCAAACAACCATCTTCTAATTAGGCATCCAGCTAAACTCCTTCCTACCTAACAGTTGCCCTTTTCTGTTATAATTAATAATCAATTCTGTCAAACACATTATATAATTGCAAGCATGATAATCATGACCAGCATACAATTCCCAGTATCAAGTCAATATATACATACCTAAATGGAAGTTTATAACTTTTAGACTTCTGGGGCCTGTTAAGAGCTCAGTGAAACTCCAGCGCGCAGAGGAGAAGATTTCTTTGAAAGCACTATAGACGAACTTATCATGTTGGTTTATGCTTTTGTTGCGGGTCAAGGGAACATAAACTATTTCTGGCAACAGTGTGTGGAAGCAACTTTAGATTTCTGCTTATTCTGAAACAGCAAGTGCGAACTTTTTACAATAAGAATATATAAGATCCTATAAGAAGATGAAATAAAAATTCTTTGGCATATGGAGAAAGAAAAGATGTAATAAATGAAAAGAACAAAAGTCCAGTTAAAATGGAAAGGAATATAAATGTACATATATCCAGATCACTCTCAATCATATATCTGTAACTTCGTCTATACGAAGACTTTGATCTTCACTTTATCAATACAAGAACATGTAACTGGAGATGTGCACGCCATTGCAACTTTGTTGACCTTTATAACCTTAAATCGAAAGGCATTGGGTTTACATGCTATATATAACCACTTAAACAATTAGGCGTACATGATAATGGTAAGTAGTTTGATATTTGCAATGTGACCTTTTCCATGATAGCTCCACCATGATTTACACCCAAAGAATGGCCAAATGAAATGTGGTAAGAGATGCTAGTTGTATCACACACCAAAAGCCATTAACATTATCCGGAAAACAACAATTAATTCCAAATAACTTGGTCGATCTTAGAACACCAAATAACTAAAACCAGCTAGAAATTGAGCAATTAAAAGGTAATTAATTAAAAACAAGAAACCGGGATTCAAACTATATGAACTTCACATAGAAGGTCAAAGAAATTGCCTCGAATGAGTACTCACATAGAATGTACGGATTCCTGAAATAATATTGATTTTAATCAGCAAGTTTAAGCTGCAAAAATAAAAGAAAACTATATGAGGACCCATGAAATTCTAAAAGTAGAACAAATAAAAAAAATGTGATGATAAAGAAAATTAAAAAACAGAAAACATTGTCAAAGATAACAAAAATATATCGAAGAAGGCATTTGAATTCAGGGCGCATATTTTGCAACCGAAAATCAACATGTTTAAGAACTGCGCATGCTTCAGGTCTCCGTCATTTATCATAGGTTTCAATAAACCCTGTAGCCTATAATGTATGCCCTAAAAGTTAACCATTCACATCATGTTCTTATCAGAGTGTTAACCCCCCAATCTCAAAATAAAGATTTCTATTTATTTGTATTATAAAATAAAGGGAAATCTACAGAGAAGTTAACTTCCAAAAAATAACCGATAAATATATATTTTTTGTATATTTGTGTATAATATACATATTTTATACATAATAAATGTATATTTTTTGTATATTCGGCCGTTGCTATAATTATTTTTGACCGGCCAGTCAAATGTGTTAGAAGCCCTACAATACACACATGGGTCGTTTGGTACGAACACAAGTAATGCAGGAATTAGTAGTGCAGGGATTAGTAATGCAGGGATTAGTAATGCAGGGATTGTAGTGTTGGGATTATTTTTTATCAAGTGTTTGGTTCATTGTATTAAAAATTAATTATGCAATGTATAAGTTTGGATTTAGTAATTTTAAGTCTTATCCATGTATAGCTAATCCATGGATTAGTAATCCCTTCCTTTCCATGGTATTAGTTAATCCCTCATATGAGGTATAACTAATCCATGTATTAGGTAGGAGTAAATTGAATTGACCAACCAAACATGGTATTGGACGGATTAAATTTTTATACGAGGATTATTTTGTTTAATACGGCCTACCAAACGACCCCACATAGCACATAAAATGCGAATATAGAGAACATAAAGGGTGTGTTTGGTATGAAGGAAAATCTTTTCCATGGAAAATGTTATCCTAGAGAATGTTTTCATGGAAAATGAGCGGTTTTTATCACTTATTTTCCCTTGTTTGGTTGGTGAGTGGAAAACATTTTCCGGAAAATATTTTCTACTGTTTGGTTAGAGAGTATATTTTTTTAGGGAACTATTTTTTTATGCTACTCTCCTCACCCCCCTCCCCCTCCCCCAAGTCTCTAAAAATTCACACAAAAACCCAAAAGAGCGTTACTTTACTTTTCACGCAAAAATAACGTTGAAATTTGTGCTCCATAACTAAAAAAAATACTATTTTTTGGTTGAAAAGAAAGTACTCTTTCTACAACATGAAAATAAAGTACTCATTTTATTGAAATAAAAGAAAATATTTTTTCTACATCAAGAAAAGAAAATACTCATTTTAGCTAAATGAAAAAAAATATTTTTTTTATATCATGAAAAGAAAATACTTTTTTGTTGAAATGAAAAAAATACTTTTTCTACCTAAAAAGAAAATATTCTTTTTGTTAAATTGAAAAAAATACTTTTTTATATCATGAAAAAAAAAAAAACTCATTTGTTGAAATGAAAACAAAATCTATCTATAACATGAAAAGAAAGTACTATTAATAATATTTATATTTAGGGTGGGGT
>MCJB01005947.1:22122-44778 GCA_002018475.1 Nicotiana obtusifolia | reverse complement strand
AAAAGGGTGGGAAGGTTGACGTCCCTATCAAGACCTTCTCTTGATAGAGAAAACATTTTTCTCCAATTGGAAAAAAATGAATTCACGAGGAAAATGTTTTCCAAAATATTTGGGCCAATTAAACATGGGAAGATGGAAACATTTTCCGGAAAATGTTTTCCTTCGTACCAAACACACCCAAAAGGTGTCCAATTATCTAGTATGTGGTCAAATATGAATAGCCACTTACAAAAGTATATTATTTTTCTTTTGCAAAAGAAAAAAAGAGAAGCATTTAGTCTAAGAAGAAAGAACTTAACTTTAACCCCTGTTCCCTTACATTAAACTCATTACTCCAAATGCTAAACTTTAAAAAGTTAAATCAGAACTATAGAAGGAAAAACATGCATACTTGGCACTATTACTCTGGACATTGAAGAAGAGAAAAAAAGAAAATGCACTAATCAGCTGAACAACTTTTAACTATATGCATCAAGGACTTCTATGTATTTGTTTGCCTGCATTTTGCATAGTGCAAGAGGAGCAGGGCACTACTAACAAGTTGCATAAACAATCACCTCCTGCTAAGTTTCTATAGCCTAGAATTGTTTCCGGTCCTTCCCCCTCAAGCATAACAATCTATTAGTTAAAACTCCATTGATACATACTGCAAGGAACAGATTAGCAAAAGGAACTACTCCCTCCGTTTCAATTGTGATCTTAAAACTGTAAGGGGTAAAAGCTTTGTGAGGCCATGACATTTGTGTGGTCATGCAAGCTTCTCATTAAGGGTAAAATGGATAAAATGAAAGAATCTAAAGTTGAATTATTTTCAATTGTAGAAATGTGTCATTCTTTTTAGAACAGACTAATAAGGAAAGTGTGTCATCTAAATTGAAACAGAGCGAGTATTAAGTAAGTTGTAAATATAAATTTGATATTTAGGAACAGCCAAAAGAAGGAAAATTAATTTTGATTTGACATCAGAATGACATAAAAAAACATAGTTGTTACCTCGCCACACAAAATAATAACCACATAGATGCCCCTGTAGGTATTGCACTATGTAGCAAAAATAAGGCATGAGAGACTAAAGTCTAAGATCCACGCTTATAATATAAAAATACCACACGAATGCTAAAGTTAGATGCACTTGCTAGTGTTTTTTTTCTGCTTCAATTGGGTTAAAACTACTTCTCCTTATTTCTTGCAATCTCTATATTTATAAAATTATGGAAATTTGCAAATGAAATAATTCACTGAATCATTAGAGTTTATCTAGAAAATTTCACATTCATACAATGACTTGAGTGTTTGAATTCAATAACAAAAAAATACTTTAATAGACTCGCCTAGTTCGCCTTAAAGATAAGAAACACAAGGGTAAGAATGTCATAGATGTTGGGTGGAATGGAGGAAGACGGAATAGAAACTTTCGTTTCTATTTAGATACTTTACCTTGTGTAGAAGTTCCAGAAGAATGGGTTGTGAGGAGCCGCTACCATTTCCTCAATTGCAGAAGTTAGAGACCAAAGAGAGATGAAATAAGAGAATAGAGACTAATATTCCATGTTGAGAGATTTAACCATAAAGAAGCAGTAGCAGAAGATGGATTTGGGTTTTTGACTTTAAATTGCAAGAGCCAGAAATGCTCTGCCCCGAAGAAAGATTGGGCTTCAGCAAACAAATGAGAAGGAAGAAGAAAGATCGAGAAGATAGGTTAAATGTGCAAACGTGGCGATTCAGATTAGATGACACGTATATCTCATGCTAAAAGTCTAACTTGCCCTTAATTTGTATTTTTATGACAATTTAGCAACCATAGTGCTTCTATAATATACTAAATTAGGAGGAAGGGACTTAAATGTAAATAGATAAACTTAGGAGATCAATTAGGAAAGTTAGTTGAGAGGTGCACGTGAGTCTGTTATAAACAATGCACCTCCACAAATCATTTGAATATTTGTTTTTTCCTAAAATGAAAACAAATTGAAAATTGCTCTGCCTTCTCTCTAGTTTCTCTCTACTGCACTTAAATTGTGAATATTCAACTGAGGATCAACATTTTAACATTTTGTTTCGTGATTAATACTAGAATGCGAAACACTAGGACGTTTAGAATTTGAGAGGTTGTGGCGTTTACCACAGATGACCATTATGAATAGCAGTTACATGGGAATAAAAATATAAGTCAGCAGCATCTAATCGTGCCAATGCTTTATGAAGGACAAACCTTGAAAGATATGGTATTTTGGTATACATCGGGTAATGACAGGCAGGAATCGTACCACGACAAGATGTAGGTCAGACGGGGAGTATAGAAATCAAATTCCCCATCTCTCAGCAACATTCCCTAAAAACTTCCAACATTCCCTAAAAACTTCTAACATGCGAAGTGAAGAGACATTCCTCTAATATTCTATTTATACATTGCTTTCAAAAGTAGTCCATCTTCAGTGATCTTGTTGTGTAGTAGTACTATGTAAGAGCTTAGATCTAATGATAATTGACATACTACGTCATATTTGAGCAGCGTAAACTATACAAGTATCGAGTAATTAATGAAAAATAATTTTGTTAGTCCTTTGAACATTCTATACCCACATAGAGGAGTTACGATCCATTATAAACTAGTACACAATCATAGACTTTGCAGATTTTGTTTTAAATATCTAGACCCAAATATCCACTATTAACTAAACTTTGCAGAATATTGAATTTAAATCTTCTCGCTCCGCAACCGAATATTTTGTATATATAGTTAGCAAATTAATAAGGAACTACAATAATAACCAAATGACAGTAGCATCAGAAGGTGACAATTAATCTTAATAAACTAACAAGGACCATATTTATATTGACCAATATAGTACTAACTAGTTACAAATTTATGTGAGATATGCAAGTAAAACTTCAGAATATATTGATTAAGAGTCATAGATTAGAGAAAATATTACAAAACTTGTAACTTTAACTTTATCTACTATCAAACTAAATTAGCTACTAAATATATTAGAGTACGTCTATTCTCGTCGCCAAATTGAAAAAGCAACTAGCATCCAATTTAGATTCTATAGCATCCAGATCAATATCGTCTGCAGAATCCAATAAATAAGCAAGTTGATCATCTTCGACTCCATCCTACTTTATGTATTCGGTAGTGTCTTCGAAATCCAATAGAGCAAGTACTTGGTCTCCAACTTCGTCTCCTTCTATGTATTCAATATTCTTCTGATCATCATCCTTTGTGACAAGTATATCATTCCACATTCTATAGTTGTCTTCTTGTAGAGCGGAATTGATAAATTATTCAACCTCTCTCATATTCCCATTGTTAACTACCGTTTTTTCTTTTTTCTTATCGTCAAGGTTTTCCTTCTTCTTGATCTTATAAGCTATAAAATCTTTGTTCTTAATATACCTAGCATCGAGATAACGATCATACAAAGAGTATTCAGTCATCAATCACTCGCCATTAACGTTGTTTGACTATTTGTTTGCGGAAATGTACTTCAAACTTTTCACAAAGCCCGTGAGTCTCCCTTTATCATCAAACACTTCTAGGCCTTTGCTTTGAGGTTTTCAAGTGCCCTTCTCAACAGTTCATGGAACACCTTTCCATGTTGGCTTCTATTTTTTTTGCGGCGTTATGAAGTAACAAATTTTGTTGATGCCATGATCATCATAAGCTTCGAAAATCCGCCAAGGTTCCTTGTCCGCATAAATATCGGTCTGCTACATGAACTCATTCTCACAGGGAAGGGGCTCATCTCTCACAAACCCTAGTAGATACTTCAACACTTCTCTATCTCTTGGATGAAAGCGATTATCCATCGGACAACGAGAAGAACATCTCATAGCCGGATGATCAGAGTATGTCATTGTACTGCTGATGAATGATGGATATGACCAAAGAGAAAAGAAACAGTTGAGAAAACAGAAACAAAATAATAGCTGAAAACTTTAGTTGTTAACCTAAATGGTGATAAATGAGTTGTTTTTAATTTGCTAATAAGGTTTTAGTAAGTATTTATAAATGAAGCTAATGGGTTGATGAAAAGCCATTCCTACTGATACGGCATATTTGCTTTCATTTTTTTCCTAATTAATTTCTTATTTTGCATTTGTTTCTTATTTTCTATTCTTTTGCAAAGGTTATTAGGGTTTTGCTTTTTCTTACTTTATTTCTTGAGGCTCAAGGATGAAAGACTGTTCCTACCTTTTTCAAGTTTTACATTTCTTAATTGACGGCGACTTATTTCTTAATAAATTAATTAACACATACTAGTTCAATTATTTTGTACAAATATAGCTTAGTGACTTTAATGTTATAAGCAAATAATTAATTCTGTGACTTTACCCATACAAACAATAAAGTTTAGGGACTTTAAGGATGCAAAAAAGATTGTATTATGGCTTTATTACAAAATGTAAATTTCACTAATCACGTGTGAAATTAGCCCTATTCTTTAGGGCATATTCTTCCGGTTTTTATTTTCTTTTAGCATGCTTAATAAGAAATTTAGAATAGAGCTTTTCTTATTTCTTTTTCTGATTCATCCATTAGTTTTATTCTTTCCTTTTCCTACTTTACTTCTGTTTCTTTGGATAAATAACTCGACTTTCAACTGCGTGCACCATTTAACTTTTTTGGAGCAAAAGAGTCAAATAATACTAAATCAATTTTACGAAATATACACATAAAATATCTAATTTGGCGAAAAGATCATTGGTTCATGTGCACCGCAGAAAGTGCCGAAATAGGCCCCTGATTAGTAGGGTCTTGTTCGAAAAGGTTTTAGTTTCTAGCTAGGTTTTTGCAATGAGGAAATACTTCTTGAGACATAAGCGAGATGCGTTTTTCAATCTTACTAGTCTTAGGTACGCATGAAACGCGCGCTTAGAGACTTATCTCTTGTCAACTATTACATACTCTATGCCAAATATTAATTCTTTTAATTGCTTACGTGTTTTAAAAAAAACTTCCAAATTATAAAATTCAAATTAATTATGTTAGGCCTATCATATGTTCGGTTGCAGAAAAATTATATTAGGCTTTAGTAAATATTGACTAAAAGCTTTTTTCTCTCATACCAATTATAAAGCTTTGCAATTAATCAAGCCTCCTTCACTTTTATATCGCTAAAAGCAAAAGATTAAAAAAATAGAATTATTCACAAGCGTAAATCCATGGTGACAACTTATTACCAGACCAATATTGCCATGGCAAGAAGAAGTTAATCGGGCAAGTATTTACATGAGAAGCAAATCTGCTATAGTTGAGGTGTATAGAATGGTGGTAGGAGGGTGTGTATACTTTATATGACAAGAAAGGAACTTAAGGCATTTCCACGGCAAGCAAAGATCTGCAAAAATTTGACCAAATTCTTGGTGCAAGAGATTTTTTGTAGAGTTGCAAGGATAGGAAAATTGAGTAGGCTGGAGCAATTGAATTGCTATCCGTAGCTGATTTTGCTTATATTCATAGACTGATATTCATGTAGAGGAAGAGGAATAGATGCTTATGTTATTAGATGAGTTAGGGCTGGTGCGTCCAGCTATCTGCTTGTGTTTTTGTCATGTACATAACTCTATTTATGAAATTTTCAGTTACCGAAAAATAAAATAAAAACAAACGTTATTACTTTGATAAGCTACATATAGTATTCAAACATAAGTATGTATGGAAATAACCTAAAAATACTACCGATACAAAAAAAAAAAAAAAAAAAAAAAAAAAAAAAAAAAAAAAGAAAGACAATATTTATAGATAAAGAAATCAACCCTCTCGCGAAAAAATGGGGCGCGACAAATCAAAAAATACTTCTCAAACTTCTTTATTTTGGGGGAAAAATGATGGCAAAAACAAGTATCACTGGTATGCTTGGAGGAAACTTTGCTATCCAACATAAGAGGGAGGACTGGGATTCAAGAGATTGAAGGATATTTGCTAAGCTTTCGCTGCCAAGAGAGGTGATGGAGGTCGAGAATAATGGACGGTCTTTGGTCTAAGTTCATCAAAGCTAAATACTATCCTAGGACCAATATGGTAGAGAAAATTATCACTTCTAAGAACTCCAACATTTGAAGGAATTTGCTACAAATTAGACCACAAGTGGAGCAGAATATCGAATGGGATATTAATGAAGGTAAAATTATTTTTGGTGGGACAACTGGACTAACGAAGGGTCTCTAGCTCACAAAGTTCACCTCATGACTAAACCAGGGAGTGGCATCGTAAGGGAAATCATAATCAATAATCACTGGGCACAGAAGCTCTTAGGGATCTACTTCCTGCTAATATTGTTCATGAGATCACTGTGACAGACATTGGAGACAGTGATAGAAATGACATTTACATATTGTCCCCTAATGCTAATGGAAACTTCAATTGTTCATCTTCTTGGAAATGCCTCTGTCACGACCTAAATCTCAATATTGGTCGTGATAGCGCCCAACGTCACCGTTAGGCAAGTCAACGGTGAACTACCAACTTAATTATTTCTTTTATTATTTTCAAAATCGTGAATTTTTATCGGATAGAGAATTTAACGCATTGAAATCATGAAAACTTACAATTTAAGTAGAAATAATAATAAAAGTGTTTCAATGCTAAGCAAAAACACAAATAAATTTTAGAACATCCCAAAATCCGGTGTCATAAGTGCATGAGCATATACTAAAAAGTACCATAACAATACAACATCTGTCTAGAATACAACATAGACAGGATAAAGTAAATAATTATGATGGAAACTCTGTGTGTTGTGATCGTAGCATGGAATGCAGCTCATCATAAAGTCCCCGCAATCACTGTGCCTTTGTGCCCAAAAATCCACCAGAAATATATATACTGGCACAATAAGTGCAGAAGTGTAGCATGAGTACGTAAATCAACGCGTACCTAGTAAATATCTAGCCTAACCCCAGAGAAATAGTGATGAGATCGACATCGACACTTACTAGTGGTCCAGTAAATCAAGTACAGTAGAAAATAAATAAATATGAAGCATGGTAATAAAACAGTGAAAACAAATATAGGTACAAGATACGATCCTTATTTGAGCAGTAAATACAAGTCCTCACATATTGGTTACCTCCTCAAATAGAGTATATAATATGGTCCCCACCAGATAGGTTGTCACAACTCAAGTCAGGAAAACTCATGGATACACTGGCTTCTTGTCAAGTATTATGCACGATTCTGCCGAGGCGAATAGCTCGATCCCGTAAGAGTATTTCATGAATTTGCCGAGGCGAACGACCCGATTTCATAAGAATATGATACATGATGCTGCCGAGGCGAACGACCTGATCCCATAAGAATATGATACATGATACTGCCGAGGCGAACGACCCGATCCCATAAGAGTGTTGTACATAATCCTGCCGAGGTGAACGGGCTGATCCCATAAGGGTGTGATACATAATCCTGCCGAGGCGAACGACCCAATCTCATTAGAATAAGAAGCTTTAACGGGTCGTTGACCCCACCTCATGAATATATGTGTGAGTTATAAAATTTAAGAAGTTTTTTTAATGAATACGCACAATGCGGGAGAAATTCATTAGGGAGGCATAATTTCCCGCGGCTAATCAAGTATCTAAAATAGCGAGTCCATTACTCTACGCGAGTGTAGTATCAGGTTGTAGTGCGAATTAAAATAATTAACCAGGCAATAATAACTCAAATAGTACAATTAAAGCACGGCGTGAGTCTAAGTCTACCTGAACATAAACAGGAATTTTAGCATATCCACGGACACTCATCACTCCATACGTGCGTAGCTCCCACACTATATAGCACATAACAAATATAATACCTATGGGGTAAATTTTCCCTGCACAATGTTAGACATGAGACTTACCTCAATTCCAAGTTCCATAACCGGCTCCAACGCCTCTCTAGCACCTCAAACCGATGCCGATCGATCCGAAAATGATCAAACAAAATGAAAATTAATAAAACATATACTCCAATACTCATAATTAATCAATTTATAATAATTTCTAACTCAGTTCGAAAAGTCAATAAAGTCAACCCTCTGGCCTACGTGCTCGGATTTCAAAGATTTTCGAAGATAAACATTACCCATAACACCACGAACTCAAAATATATAATTTATTCCTAATTTCATGCCAATTTCGTGGTCAAAATAAAAAAATACCAAGTTCTAGATTTTCTTCCAAATCCCACAATTTCTAAAAATTCCATGTTTAAATCCACATATAATCCATGTATTTATCTTACAACAAGTAGTAATAACTTACCTCATGATATATGGTGAAAATAATTTTCAAGAATCTCCCCAAATCTCCCTATATGTGCTCCAAGAACTTAAAAGTGAAGAAAATGAGCTCAAAATCCCGTAATTAGATGTTTAATACACCTGTCAGGCCTCCTCTTTCGCGATCACGGTCATTACCCATGTGATCGCGGTTAACAAAAGTTCCAGCATCGTTTCCTTCATCATGGTCGCGGCCAAAATCATGGGAGCGCGATGTACAAATTTTATTTTGTTTTTTTACAGACACCCTTCAGTATAATGGCCATAACATTTGGTACAAAATTCCAAAATGATAAACGGTTTAATGTTCTGAAAATTAGATCCAAAAGGATACAATTTTTATTTTGGGTGGATCTCCAAATTCCTTATAGATCACAAGATATAATCTCCCGAAGTCAGACCACTGTTAGCAGAAATTCATTCTACGCGATCGCGACCCTTCCTTCCCCGATCGCGATTCACATGCCCCTGATTGCACTTTACTCTTCGCAATCGCGACCCAGACCTCCGCGATTGTGTAGCACACCTCCGACACCAGTTATCAACAGTTCCAAAAGCCTAAAAGTGGTCTGAAATCACCCTAAAACTCACTCGAGGTCTGTGGAATCAATCAATTTAACAAGTTTATATACCTTATATAATCTTGTCCGAAGGCTCGGAACCCAAATTAAAACATTGAAACCAAGAATTAAGGATTAAACTCAACATCTTACACTCTCTTAACTTTCAAACCTTCATCCTTCGTCGAATGCGTCCGAATCATACGTAAACATTTCGGAATGACGCCAAATTTTGCGTACAAGTCACAAATAACAATACGAACCTATTCCAAGGCTCGGAATCCCAAATGGACATCAATAACGCCGTCTACTTCAAATCGAACTTAAAAAATTCTAAGACCTTCAAAAGCCTAGCTTTCTACAATCAATGCCGAAATGCTCCCGGGCCGTCCGATACTTAACCCGAGCATACGTCCAAGTCCAAAATCATCATAAGAACCTATTGGAACCTTTAAATCCCAATTTTGAGATTGTTTACTCAAAAGTCAACCTTGGTCAACTCTTCCAATTTAAAGCTTCCGAATTGAGAATTTTGCATCTAAATCAACTCCGAACTTCACGAAATTCAATTCCGACTACGCGTACAAGTCATAAAACACGAAGTGAAGTTATCATGGCTTCAAACCGCCAAACAACATGCTAGAGCTCCAAATAACCGGTCGGGTCGTTACATTCTCCCCCACTTAAACATACGTTCGTCCTCGAACGTGCCAAGAACTGCTCCGAATTGCCCAACTCACTGTTTAACACCTAGTGAACTTACCCATGCCACCACAACCCATGTGAGCATATTAGCTCAAGCCAGACTGAAGATCCTTACTGCCACCTTAGCCCCCAAGCCTTAGAACCAGATTCCAACATCTGGAATATTCTACCAAATCTGATTCTAACATACGAACATCGTATCAATCTCAACCCGCTGTACCAAATATGATCATGCACCCATATTTGGGAATACAAATTATGCGGTGCATTTTATGGTTTTCACCCATATGGTGAATCTGCAACTTCTACAATTGGAGGATGTTATTATGGGCATACAAATTATGCAATGCATTGTGTGGTTTTCAGCATGAGTGCATGATTATATTTGGTACAGTGGGTTGAGATTGATACGGTGTTCGTATGATAAAATCAGACCTGGTAGAGGATTCCAGATGTTGGAATCTGGTTCTAAGGCTTGGGGGCTAAGGTGGCAGTAAGGATCTTCAGTTTGGCTTGAGCTAATGGGCTCATATGGGTTATGGTGGTACGGGTGCACACCATATCAATCTCAACCCGTTGTACCAAATATGATCATGCACCCATGCTCTAAACCATACAATGCACCGCATAATTTGTATGCCCATAATAACATCCTCCAATTGTAGAAGTTGCAGATTCACTATCTTGATGCTTGTAGCATACCTCATAACGCACATAAGCCCTTATCCAACCCTCGTAATAATACAACGATGAAAGCGACCCGTAGAAGCTCATAACCACCTACCAAATAAATAAATAATGGAGTCTCTCCGCTTGACAAGATTCATTACCTTATTCAAAATTGAATAGTGATTTTTCCTTTAATATACCTTACATAACTTCGATCGCACTGATCTCAGGTCCAATAACCTCGTCTCACCCAGTACAAGCTGCTCGAACAATAAGCCACCTCAAACACCGTCTAAAATCTCATACAATGCCATCAATGCGCCAACTAGCTACTGTAAGGCCCTGTAAAATTTTACATAAAACTCGGGGTTTCGTGTGGTGCCGATGTAGACTTATGTGTTGATGAAGTGGTTTGGACTTTGGGTTGAACAGTGCGTGGTTGAAGTAAACTTTTGAAAGTGCAGGGCGTTTCTGCGGCACATTTTGCGATCGCAGAACTGACCTGCGGACCGTAGATCTGCCGCAAAATATGACAGAAATCTGGACAAATATTTGGGCCATTATACGAATGCATAATCATTTTGCGGGCCGAATAACCCATCGCAGACCCAACACAAAAAAAATTTTGGAGGGCAGTTCTGTGGCGCATTATGCGACTATAGAATAGGTCTGTGGACCGCAGACCGGTCGCAGAATGAGGTAGGTGTGCCCAGTTCTGGAGGGCCATTATGCGGCCCATTTTTCGGACAGCAAAAGCATTATGCGGTCGCATATGCGACTGCAGATCTGCATCGGGGCTTCAATTTTTCTAACTTTTTAAGCTGACCCTATCTTGATAATTAGACATGAGGGACCATTTCTAAAGGGGATATCTGGTATTTTTATAGAGAGGGAGTGCCCTAGAATGAGAGGTGAAGTCCCTAAGTTAACTGTTCCTCCAAAATCTTTTTCAAGCTTTGAAAGTCAACAAGAAAGCTCACAAGGCCTTCAACCAAGAGGTAAGATTCTAGCCCTAATCTTCAATTACGAAATTTTGTTTGGGAATAGGTAATGGGAAGGAAGGTTTTGAGGATGAGAGTTGCTTATTTTACATGCATGCACCATCAAGGGTAGTGAGAAGATTGTTGAGCTCATTTGGGTAAACTTTGGGTAGTGGAATGAAAGAATCCACCATAGGAGGACCTTGAAACCTTAATGCACACCTAGTGTTTGATAAAATGCTCAAGTGAGCCGGAACTATGAACTCCTTCCTAATTTGTGTTCAATTTTGCTATATCTCTAAATAGATCAAAGTGGCTAAGATTTTCGGGACAATGTAGTAATTTAAAAAGCTCGAGGCAATGTATGTTGGCTAAACTCTTCTCTTAGAATTGAACCCCACAATATCCGTGTAAGTCCCGTGATGCTTATTATAAGTTGATTATTCCAAAAAAGCGTTGTATCAAAATAAATATGCGTTCAATCTATATTCCAAAGATTCTTGTTATGTTGAGTCACTGTTGAGAATGTGGTTTCAGTATGGGCTGTGTGTTATTACGTTATGATTTAAAAGCATGATTCTAATGAAAGCTATCATGTCAATTGTGTAAAAAAATCACATGTGGCTAAGACCCTAAATTGCTCAAATATGTGTTTAAAGTCTTAATTAGAAAGGCCTTGTTGTTGATTATCCATGATGATATTTGAAAGTGAAAGAAGAGAACATGAAATATAATGTGCAGCCAACATGCCAAGAATAATATTGCGTTATGGCCAATGGTGCCAATAAAATGAATGACATGTATAAGAATATGAAATGAGTGGTAAATCCGTTTTATAACAAATGCCTTGGGAGTATCATTTCATCGAGGAAGGGTAGGTCGGAACAACCTAACCCCGAAACTACACATGCCGGTGTAGGAGTGATTAAGGGGTAAATCCCCATATTAATGTGATGAGATTGTTTCCCCTTATATGGGATGAGATTCGTGTGTTGAGATGTTTCCCCTTAAATGGGATGGGATTATTGCTAGCGAGATGTGAGGTGATGTCGACCTACACGGCATTGTGGTGAGATGCCTTAGCCGATAGGGCTGAGATCGGACGCCATACCGCGCACATGGTGGTATTGTGAGTATATGTCTCGGGGTGAGACGGCTTAGCCTGTCGGGCTGAGATCGGACTCAGTGCTAAAACACGGTGGTGTATCGGTGCTAAAGATCTCCCAACTTAAATCACTGAAACTTACTTGAAATTTACCTTTCCCCTAACTTGACACCTTGATACCGTTTGAGTCTCTTATTGATTTCATGTTTATTCTCCGTTTACTGTTGCTCGTTCTATTGAGAGGTGTTTAGCTTTACATGCTAGTACTATTTCATATGTACTAACGTCCCTTTTGCCGGGAGCGCTGCATCTTTAATGGATGCAGGTGGTATTGATCAGTGATAGCAGCATACCCTCTCCTCAGCTGACTTGGTGAGCCTCGCTTCATTTCGGGGTCCTGTGTCTCTTATCCTTTGTACATAGCATTTTGAGGTATAGCCGGGGCGTTGTTGCCGGCACTGTCGTAGCACTCTTTTGTTCCTGTTAGAGGCTCCATAGACATAGTGTGGGTTGTATCTATTTTTGGAAAGGTTAAACTAAAAATGTTGTAATCGTATCATCTGTTCCACTTTAACTATGATTGTATAATGTACTGTTTTGGAGACTTGTTAATGACGTAACTAGTGGAAATAAACTGATGTTATTCACATGACCTCTTACTGTCTAATTCATGAAATGTATCCTTCTCTTTAATCATAGGTGAGTTGCGTAGACGGCACTGTGCATGCTTGCTCGACTAGGGTAACTCTATTAAGCATCGGTCGTGATCCCCGAGGTCGGGACGTGACAGCAACAACTCGAATGTGACCCATAAGGAAGAACACTGGCAAGGAACTACCCAGCCCGCTTAACGAATAAAACGGCCAAACAGATGCTATGAACAAATCTCAGAGATGAGAAACGACGCACACAAAATAAAAATAAGTATAAGGAACCGTACTCAACCTCTCACTATTGCAGCGTGCAACCCGATCCACACATGATACCGTTGCAGCGTGCAGCGCGATCCAAACAAGATACCGTTGCAGCGTGCAATCCGATCCAAACATCATGCCCGTGGCGGCGTGCCACCCGATCCACACATGACAATCAAAAAGGAAATATCCATCAATCCATAATGCTCATACCCACAAAATGCCTGAATATCGGCCACAAGCACGCGAAGTGCATAGATACAATCCTGGAGAAACGGATAGCACCACACGCTACCAAAAAAAAGCCCAAGCACAACTAAGGTGCAATAAATGACCTGCATATCGAGAGCCATCTTGCTCATATAACACCACAAGTTACACGAGATCACAACACATGTGCGAATAATCAAGCTGCCTCACAACCCACATGACATAATAGAGTATCACATAGAATAGCTGACGACAGGAATAACATCCAACGGCTGAAGACTCCTCCATAAGCAATGCTATGCTGAATGAACACATCCGACCTGATGTAGAGCATATATTCACATTCGATTTACCAACGGACCTTAAGCTGGTCCCGATCATCCTATACTGGGCCAATAACCTTTCAAGGATCCACAATGACCCTATTCATGACACATAAGAGCAGTCGTCCCATTGGGGACAAACTCCCACAGTTCACAACCAAAGGAACATAGTGACTCTCAGGCATAAACTCTCACATCAACGACAGTACCAGAATATTCACACCCGATTTTAGTCTCTAACAATCAAATGACTAACACATCACACTTATACGATCTTCCTGTGGTATACACTCCAAAACCTTCCGCGCTAGGTGAACAAAATCTGAATATCAATGGCCATCAACAATGCTATTTCTGTAATGCCAATTAAGAATTTGTCAAGCCAATGCACAATGCCTCTTCTACGGAATACCATCCTTAGGCGACATTAAGATAATACCAGCTTACTCTAAATATCTTAATTATTTCCCCCGCTCCTCCGAGCGCGTAACATACCTATCAAAACCGAACCACAACCTTGATCCTCTACTTCTAATTTCCATCTCGCTCACTACACCTATCATGCCGCTACGCGAGAGTACAAGAATCTCATCATAACTCCTGAACCACTTGTAGAATAAACACTTTATCGGCTAGAATCCTTTCACTTAACTCATCTCAGAAGACGAACCGCAACAGCTACCCAACTT
Source organism: Nicotiana obtusifolia (assembly GCA_002018475.1). Classification (NCBI taxonomy): domain Eukaryota; kingdom Viridiplantae; phylum Streptophyta; class Magnoliopsida; order Solanales; family Solanaceae; genus Nicotiana; species Nicotiana obtusifolia. The sequence continues at coordinate 30,356 of MCJB01005947.1, read as the reverse complement.
CCCATAACCGCAAAAGACACATAACTCAAGTCGTAGACTAAATCACCATGACTCTTCCTGGATCCATTTACACATAACCAAGCCTTCATAATCAAATACCTCCAAATTGACCAATTCATGGTGGCTATCATGCCCGCATGTACATCCACGAATCACCTGTACAACCTTACCACACCGAAGGAACTGATCATTCCCACAACTATGTTGATTCAAACCACTACTAACTGACTCAACTTCTTCCAATTTACTCTTGACTTGCCTTTGAAATAATTGTTTTATTCAAACACATAACGGACCTTAAAAAACACCCATTCCGAGTGACCGAATAACGAGACCACGTCATCTCAATATCCATGAACTATCTCATACACTCCTCATGAACTCAATAAAGTTTCCAACTGATACACCCATTCTGAAAGACCTCCCGTGAATCTGAAGCTGTTTCTCCCATTTCTCTAATACTGCACCGTAGATCCGATGATAACATAGAAATTCCTCGAGTATTCTTCACACTCTGCTGCTAAATCTCGGCCTTCATCCACATAACGAACCCAAAATCTTTAGACACCGATTTTAATTCTTGAACCCACTAGAACCATTTTCGAGAGTTACCCACTCTGACCTGGTCCAGAATATAACTAAACACTAGCTAGCACGTGAACACTTCCAAAGAAGAAACAGGATGAATTCTTTTCCTTGCACGTCACACCCACGAGAACATAAATTCTGAGTCATCCCCAACATCTGCACATGAAACGATAAGGTAAAATTTAGCACATATACATCAAATTCCTTGCCCAAGATACCCTTGATGTTTTGTTTTCTTGGTCATGACTTATCCACCAATGCACCGACAACCCGAAACTGCATCGGCACCTAACTACATGACCCAATCATAGACGGTGGGCTCTCCCACTTAGCTTTAAGCAACAATCATATAAATCTATAACCCACAATGACGACTCCTTCTTAATTACCATGATCTTGCACTGTTAACCCGCCAAATTTCTCGTAACCTCTTGTTAAACTTTTTAGAAAACATTTCGAATTATCAGCAACAATCGCACATTCGACCTCTTGACAGTCGTACCATCTTATTCAAGCGATCCAAGCTCCCATTGCATTACATGCTTCCCGCTGGGTAGAAAGTAGAACTCTTCGTAGGAATCTCATCAAAACCACGCAACTGCTATCCTACTCATAGGAGATAGCCCACCCGTGTAACCTCATATCGAGTTCCTCCAACGTCATTGCTATAGTTACATCCATCATGAAATCAATTAATCTCTCTAAGTCCACATTGATCTGCCAGTAGTAAGAATCCTTTCATTCATTAACATAACCCAAAGGTCCAACAAATATGTTTGAAACTCGAAATCGTACTACATCCAAAACAATGATCTAATACTCACATTTTCCTATATTCCAATCAAGCCTTCTCATCACATTCAAAATTCCTAAGAATAGAAACCACCTCAGAGATCATCTCCCTTGAACCATCAACACTTGAAACACCGATTCGATCCTGCAGCCGCTACACACAGCCATCTCTGATAGCTTTCTCTTAGGTTCCATCTCACAACACCATGCCCAGAGGCAAACAAATGAAAACCCATATGTTCGATGTGCCTCAATGCGTTCAATCAAGGACGACGACACCACAGTGTTAACAAAAAATTCCACCAAATTCAAAATATATCAAATCTCGACCGTAGGCAACACTAACACTAGGCTGAAATGACAGAACACCCCTTCACAAAGCGAATTATAGCCTACTCGAATATGCAGAGAGAAACATCTTGCACCACAGCTGCAGTACCATTACAACTCTTCGATGCCCAAATGATAACAAGCACTCAACATCGTATAAGAATGAGTAGGAAGGAAATGAAGGCATAAGCTTCAATGGAATCAAATTGCACGACGATGAATCAAGAAGGGAAGTGCTCCTAACAGCCTTATAACCTCTCGAAGATAAGTACAGACATCTCTGTACTAATCCGCAAGACTCTACTAGACTCGCTCATGACTCGTGAAACCCAAGTGAATCTAGAGCTCTAATACAAAGCTATCACGACCCAAATCTCAATATTGGTCGTGATGGTGCCTAACGTCACCTTTAGGCAAGCTAACAGTGAACTACCAACTTAATTATTCCTTTTATCATTTTCAAAATCGTGAATTTTTATTAGATACAGAATTTAGCGCATTGAAATCATGGAAACTTATGATTCAAGTAGAAATAATAATAAAAGTGTTTCAATGCTAAGCAAAACCACAAATAAATTTTAGAACATCCCAAAACCTGATGTCACAAGTGCATGAGCACATACTAGGAACTACAATAACAATACAACATCTGTCTGGAATACAAGATAGACAAGATAAAGTAAATAATTATGATGGAAACTCTATGTGCTGCGAATCGTAGCATGGAATGCAGTTCACCATAAAGCCCCTACAATTGTTGCGCCTTTGTGCCCAAAATATCACCAGAAATATATATACCTGCACAATAAGTGCAGAAGTATAGCTTGAGTACGTAAATCAAGCGTACCCAATAAGTATCTAGCCTAACCCCAGTGAAGTAGTGACAAGAGGTCAACATCGACGCTTACTAGTGGTCCAATAAATCAAGTATAGTCGAAAATAAACAAGTATGAAGCATGATAATTAAACAGTGAAAACAAATATATGTACAAGATACGATCCTTATCTGAACAGTAAACACAAGTCCCCACATATCGGTTACCTCCTCAAATAGAGTATACAATATGGTCCCCACCAGATAGGTTGTCACAACTCAAGTCAGGAAAACTCACAGATACACTGGCTTATTGTCAAGTATTAAGCACGATTCTATCGAGGCAAACAGCTCGATCCCATAAGAGTATTTCATGAAGTTGCCGAGGCGAACAACCTGATCCCACAAGAATATGATACATTGTACTGCCGAGGCAAACGGCCCGATCCCATAAGAGTGTGTTACAGTAATATTCCGCCGAGACGAATGGCCCGATCCCATAATAGTGTTGTACATACATAATCCTGCCGAGGTGAACGGGCCGACCACACAAGAGTGTGATACATAATCCTGCCGAGGCGAATGACCCGATCTCATTAGAATAAGAAGTTTTAACTGGTCCTTGACCCCACTCATGAATATATGTGTGAGTTATGAAATTTAAGAAATTTGTTTGATGAATACGCACAACGCGGGAGAATTCATAAGGGAAGCATAATTTTCCGCGGCTAATCAAGTATCTAAAATAGCGAGTCCATTACTCTATGCGAGTATAGTATCAAGTCTTAGTGCGAATTAAAATAATTAACCAGGCAATAATAACTCAAATAGTACAATTAAAGCATGACGTAAGTCTAAGTCTACCTGAACATAAACAGGAATTTTAGTATACGCATGGACACTTGTCACCTCATATATGCGTAGCTCCCACACTATGTAGCACATAACAAATATAATATCTATGAGGTAAATTTTCCCTTCACAAGGTTAGACAGGAGACTTACCCGATCCGAAGTTCCATAACCGGCTCCAACGCCTCTCTAGCACCTTAAACTGATGCCCATCGATCCGAAACTAATCAAACAACATGAAACCTAATAAGAATATACTCCAATACTCATAATTAATCAATATATAACAATTCTCAACTCCGTTCGAAAAGTCAACAAAGTCAACCCTCGGGCTCACATGCCCGACATCCGAAAAATTTTGAAGATAAATATTACCCAAAATACCACAAACTCAAATATATAATTTATTCCTAATTTCATGCCCAATTTCGTGTCAAAACCCAAAAATACCAAATTCTAGATTTTCTTACAAAACCCACAATTTCTAAAACCTTTCTTGTTTAAATTTATATATAATCCATGTATTATCTTACAACAAGTAATAATAACTTACCTCATGATATATGGCGAAAATGATCTTCAAGAATCGCCCCAAATCTCCCCACATGTACTCCAAGAACTTAAAAGTGAAGAAAATGAGCTTAAAATCCCAAAATTAGATATTTAATACACCTGCCAGGCCTCCTCCTTCGCGATCGCGATCATTACCCATGCGATTACGGTTAACAGAAGTTCCACATCATTTCCTTCATCGCAATCGCGGCCAAAATCATGGGAGTGTGATGTACAAATTTTATTTTCTTCTTCACAGACATTCTTTGTTATAGTGGTCAAACTTTTTGTGCAAAATTTCAAATGATAAAAGGTTTAATGTTTTGAAAATTAGATCCAAAGAGCTATAATTTTCCTTTTTAGAGCATCTTCAAATTCCTTATAGATCGCAAGATATGAGCTCCCGAAGTCATACCACTGTCAGCAGAAATTCCTTCTATGCGATCGCGACCCTTCCTTCCGCGATCGCGATTCACAAGGCTTGGATTGCACTTTATTCTTCGCGATCGCAGCCCAGACCTCTGCGATCGTATAGCACACCTCCGAAACCAGTTATCAGCAGTTCCAAAAGGCCTAAAAGTGGTCCGAAACCACCCCAAAAATCACCCGAGGTCCAAGGAACCCCGTTCAATCATTCTAACAAGTTTATATACCCAATGTAAACTTGTCCGAAGGCTCGGAACACAAATTACAACTTCAAAACCAAGAATTAAGGATCAAACTCAATTTCTTAAACTCTCTTAATTTTCAAACCTTCATCCTTCGTCGAATGCGTCCGAATCACACGTAAACATTTTGGAATGACGCCAAATTTTGCGTACAAGTCACAAGTCACAAATCACAATATGAACCTATTTTAAGGCTCAGAATCCCAAACGGACATCAATAACATCAAAGTCTATTTCAAATCGAACTTAAGAAATTCTAAAACCTTTAAAAGTCTAGCTTTCTACAATCAACACTGAAATGCTCCCGGACCATCCGATACTTAACCCGAGCATACACCCAAGTCCAAAATCATCATACGAACCTATTGGAATCTTCAAATCCCGATTCCGAGATCGTTTACTCAAAAGTCAACCTGTCAACTCTTCTAACTTAAAGCTTCCGAATTGAGAATTTTGAATTTGAATCAATTCCGAACTTCCCGAAATTCAATTTCGACTACGCATACAAGTCATAAAACACGAAGTGAACTACTCATGGCCTCAAACCGTCAAACAACACGCTAGAGCTCAAATGACCGGTCGGGTCGTTACAGCCTCGGGCAAAAGAAAGATAAGGATCCTCTAGCAAAGCAAATCTGGGCAAAAAGAATACCATTCAAAGTCTCTTCCTTTATGTGGAAACTTTTCAGAAAGAAACTACCTCTGGATGACATTATATTGAGGTTGGCTTCCAAAAACGCTTCCAGATGTTCATGTTGTAGAATACCTAAACCTGAAACTGTGGACCATGAGTTCGCTACCGGTGAGTTGGCTACCAAGTTGTGGACACATATGGCTAGACCATTGGGAATATTGCATAATGGGATTTCAGTCCAGTGAGTTTTAAATACTCAACCTAGAAACCAAGTTCATAAACTCGTCTTTCATATAACACCCTGTTACATTCTATGGGAGCTAAAGCAAGATGTAACAGGAAGTACAGCCAAAATAACACTACTGTGTATAGACTTTCTAATCAAGTTCTTTTTAATGTGCAAATTACTATAGCTAAAAGGTTCAGCAACATGGAAGCCAACTGGGTATGTGAAACTCTTTGTCTGGTGGCAGAAAGATACAAGCCTAGGATCACTAGCAGCTTGGTGTACGGGATAAACCTCAGGGAGATACGCGGAAACATAACTACAGATGGTAATTTTATGGGACGATTGAGAATGGCAGGAACGGGGGGTTGTTAGGAAGGGAAATGGAAACATGATTATGGCATTTGCGAAAACTGTTCAATTCACAGCTATCTTTGTGAACTACAGGCTGCTACCTATGGAATTAACTAGTGTTATGATCAATAACGTACACATCTTGTATTAGAGATGGACTCCCTGGTGGTGGTCAACATGCTAAAGGACAAGTCATACCCCTTTGGAGATTGAGAAAGGCAGTAGAAGAAGCTAAAAAAAAAATTCAAGGGAAGCAAATTGAAATCAAGCTTTTATCGTAGGGTAGCCAACGCAGTTGCTGATGAATTAGCTAAGGAGGCATCTACAATGGATGGTAAAAAATTATACCTCAGGGAAGACGAATTACCAGAGTGTGCTAGAGGTCCTGTGAGGATGGACAAGCTACACTTGGCTTCCTTCATATTTAAACAATGCAAACATTCTGGATGGCATTATGAACCTCCTTGAGATATCAATTAGGGAAGGCTCTCTAATGAATAAGAACCCTTCCCTCCCTCATTCAGTTACTTTTCTTTTACCAGTTGTGTGTTTTTTCAGGGTCAGTTGCAACTATGTGATTTGGCATGTTAGAACAGCCTGATAGCATATTAGTTTTTGGATTTTTTGTCTTTTGTGGAGGTTCTGGTTACGTGTCCCCTTCCTGTATTACGATCTTGTTATAATAAACATGGTAGGGGTTCAAGCCGAACCCCTACCAACACAGGAGCTTTAAACCTGGTTGGTTGGATTCAATAAAAAGAATAGAAGAGTTGCCACTTAATGATTATTAAGGTGCGTTAGGACATCTATTTGCAGATAACTCTGATTTAACTAGTTTAATTCACCAAAGATCAGGTAAGGGCTCAAATTAACTTGAAGAGAAGGTGTTAGCACTCTTCTACGTCCACAACTGTGGTTCCGGGTCGAATTTTTAAACTATGTGGGAGATATTAGGTTATTAACTAAATTACCTTAGGTGGATATACAGACTGATTAATTTATTAAACTAAGCGATCACATAAGTAAATAAGCGATTGAATAAACGAAGCAGGCTACCAATTGTTTTAGATGGAGCAAGATAATCGAACATAGTTTAACTACTAACAATGGACTAGTTTAAAGGAGATACGAAGGGAAGCGATACAAAGATATAATTTGAAACGAAATAAGAGTAGGTCATCAATTGATATTACATTGACAAACCTATTACTACAAAATAACTCAAATCCCCGAACTACTAATTTAGACAAATCCTAGATCCCTTCAACAGAACATGTTACCAGATAGAATGCTAGGTAAACACGAACAGTTAAGTAGAGTGGGGGTCCTAAATTTTTAGGTCTAAAGAATCGCCCAGTGCAACGTAAATAATATTTCGCAACCTTAAGTGCAATGGTTACTCATATTATCCAGCGAGCACGGACTACTGTCTTCAGCTATGCGATTACTATATTTAAGTTACTTACCAAAAACGTACTTGTTCAATTCTAAGCCGTGTCCTATGGGTTCCTACCCGTCCCTTTCCTATAGTCCAGGAGGCATTCGACGGCTATAGGGATGGTTCTAGTCTCAAAATCTAACATTGCTCAAAATTCAAAGCGAGGTGCCAAGCAAGTAAACCAAATAGGACTTCAAAGAGTGCAATTAGCATGTAAGGGTTCACATTCACCTCCCATATAAACTGATCACAAAGACAAGTATAGATGCAAGGACTATTGTTGATTATGCCTAATTTTAAAGGTGTTACACAGGGATTAGGCATTGACAAAATTAATCTATCGATGTATCAAGTTTGCTAAACAACTTATACCCTATGAGCATGATTTCTAAGTGTGGTGGCATGCTTACACTTGTGAGTGATCGGTTTGTAATGGTGAATGGTGTACGCCGCCTAAATAAAAGTGTTATCCCTATAGGAATGATCTTTATGTGAGCTTCATAACAAGAACGAAACTCTCAGTTGTGGACAGTCTAGAGCATACAAGTATAGGATTTTGTTATTAACTCCTATAGGCAGGGTTTCAATGTGATTATAGAATTAGCGAGCACAAAACAGTTAAGTGATGAAATAATTAAATAGCACAAGTTATTACTCACAGTTTTATAGGCATTGTTTCAAAGTGAATGTAAAATCCTAAGATCATGCTTTCTATGCGTAGTGGTTAAATAGATAGAGTTAATCCGTTAGGCATATTATTTAGGCGATGATGTTGGATTATTAGATCCTATAGGCAGGTTATCTACACGATACACACAACCATACCAGTTAGAGGTTTGCAATCATGCTTTCAAAAGTGAACTGAGAAAAAGAGAGAACATGCTTAACTTATTTGAATTCCTTTAAGAAGACGCAAAAATCAACCAAGAGAGAGACAGCGGCGATAGAGAGAGAAAACCTCGCGATACTTCCAACGCCGTCCATGGC
>MCJB01005947.1:4802-21431 GCA_002018475.1 Nicotiana obtusifolia | reverse complement strand
TTTTTCCTACTAATGAGTACAGATATGCGGCCTTAGTATTAGAAAGCCAAGTTGTGCACGGGTCAAAGTCTTAGTGGATTTATTATCGGATTTACCCCAAAAGGTGAGACTAGATATAGAAAATGAATCAACAGGGGAAACTCGAACAGAATGGATTAAAATTCAGTACAACCTTTTACCAAAGTACTGTAAACAATGTAAAATCCAGGGGCATGAAATGTCTGAGTGCTGGAAACTGCACCCTGAAATACTCAATAAGGCCACTGCTGATGAACAAAAGCAAACAGAAATAAGGAACACAAAGGGGAAGGAATTAGCAGTTAAGGAACCCCCAGTACTAATCTTATCAAGTGGCAAGACAGTGGGAAACAATGGACAACAATGGAGAGAAGTCAAAGACAAGAGAGTGCAAAACAAGGCAATACACAAACAAGGGAAACAACATGATCCAGTTAACAGATATGGGCAGCAGGTCCTTGATACAAACAAATTTCAAATGCTTGAGCAGGAAGAAGAAACAGATGTGGAGAAGCCCAATTCTGAGATGAAAAGCACTAAGCACACTGAATCTAATAAGGAACCAACATTAGAAATGCCTGACCACTCAGCAAACAAGAGCAATGCTGCAGTTAAGGAAGATGGAAACACGGTGTGACGACCTGGCCAGTTGTCTCATGGGTTACCATTCCGTCTTTCCCACTTTTCTGTCTCATTATATTTCATTATCTGTGTTTTAGGTAATTTAATTGAGTAAGTTTCATTCGGAGTGAAATCAGTAAGAAATGAGACACTTAGTCTCTTTCAAGGAGGCTTAAGTTGTAAAAGTCAACTGTATGTTGACTTATGAGTTAGAAGGCTCGGATGTGAATTCCGATGATTCGGTTAGTTTCGGGAGAGGATTTATGACTTAGGAGAGTGATCGAAATTAGTTTTGGAGGTTCCGTGTAGAATTAGGTTTGAATTGGTGAAGTTAGAATTTTGGCGATTTTCGGTTGATAGGCGAGATTTTGATCCGAGGGTCGGAATGGAATTCTGAAAGTTGCTGTAGCTTTGATATATGATTTATGACTTGTGTGCAAAATTTGAGGTCATTCGGACGTGGTTTGGTTGGGTTTAGATCAAAAGAGCGATTTAGAAGATTTTGAGATCCTTAGGCTTGAATCCGATGCGAATTTGATGTTATGATGTTGATTTGAATGTTCCGAAGGTTGGAACAAGTTTGAATAATGTTATGGGACATGTTGGAATATTTGGTTGATGTCCGGAGGGCCTCGAATGGATTTTGGATGGTTGACGGAGCTTAACTTTGGCATTTCGAGAATGTGCCGATGATGTATCTTCAAGAATAAGTGGTATAATATTATGCAAATGGACTCCAAATTCAGTTTTGATTGAAAAATTAGATCCGTATCGATATTTCAGAGCCATAACAAAAAGAATCGTCCAATTCGGACATCGTATGAGAAAGTTATGCCTATTTTCGTGTCGGGGAAAAATTCTGCAGACATGTCGAATCTGCGATCGCAGAATTGACCGCAGATTCGACATGCGAACCGCATTTTTGGACCTGGAAATCACAGATTGAGGCAGAACTTGAGGCGAGAAATGCGACCAAAAATGCGAACCGCAAAGGTGAAATGCGGACCGCATTTTTGGCATACAGGATCGCATTTTTGACCTGAAGAGGGTGTTTTAACTCGATTTTTGATACTTTTTAAGTAGAACCCAATGCCCATCTTGTTCTATAAAACCCATTTCGTTACCCACGAAGAAGAACACCTTCAAACACCATAGAATCACCATAAATCAACCTCAAAACCATATTCAAAGGAGATTTTCATGGACAAATTCTTAAAGAAAGAGTTTGTGTCATCTTAAACATACTTGGGGCCATAGAACTCGGATTGAAGCGAATCTTGAAGCAAATATTGGGAGATTTTCAAGAGGAATCTCGGGGTAAGTGTTCCTAACTAAATTTTTGAGGAATTATCTTAGTTCATCACTGTTTTTATCAATTAATTGGTAATTTAAGTTGGAAAAATTATGGGAAAACCCTAAAGCTTAGACGTGAGGGTTGGAGGTCGATCCGGTGTCGGAATTCGACAAATTTTATATGGTTGAACTTGTATCGGAATGGATTATTACATTTTATGGGTTTGGTACGATTATGAGAAGTGGGCCCCACTGGCAATTTCGAGTTAAATTTTGGATTTTAATCCGGAAAATTTGTAAATTCATATGGAATTAGTTTCTACTATGTGTATTGAGTGTATTAAATTATTTGTGACTAGATTTGAAGCCTTCAGACGCAAAGTTTCAAGGCAAAGGTTTGTCGGAACCTTGAATTCAGTTGCAAAGCGAGGTAAGTGTCCGTTTTAACCTTAGCTTGAGGGATTAGAAGTCGTGTTCTATTTGTTAAATTGTTACTTTAAGTACGACATATAGGCATGGTGACGAGTACCTCTACGTTGGTGTCAAGCATGACCGTGGGTCGTATATGGATGATTGTTTGATGTTATTGTTCTCTTGTTGAGAATTTATGATATTGTTTTGTTTCCTTATTGAAATTCTTGTGATTTGTGTGATGACTATTCAGATGGGAGCGGGTGGTACGCCTACCACAAATTTAAGGAAATGGGGTCGAGTTGCACGCCAGCAACAGGATTTTAAGGAAATGGGGTCGAGTTGCACGCCTGCAACAGGACATATTGAAATGGGGTCGGGTGGTACGCCTACCACGAGATATAATGAAATGGGGTCAGGTGGCACCCCTGCCACAAGATATTGTGAAATGGGAGCGGGTGGTACGCCTAATAAAATGGGGTCGGGTTGCACGCCTGCAACGAGATATAATGAAATGGGAGCGGGTGGTACGCCTACCACAAATTATAAGGAAATGGGGTCGAGTTGCACGCCTGCAACAGGATATGACAGAAAGTGAAAGTTTTTTGAAAATTTCTCTTGATTTGTGTTGGAAATTTGATTTGTAGTTTCCTTACTATTCATCTATGATCTGTTGTTTTAACTGTTATCCCGAAGTATATTCCCCTTTTTCCCACTTAATTGGTTCATTTATTTCCATCTTTCTACTGTAGATATATATATACCTATATATATATATATTGGTATATAACTGCACAGGTTTATCTGGAGTCTGGTCCTAGCCTCGTCACTACCTCGCCGGGGTTAGGCCAGACACTTACCAGCACATGGGGTCGGTTGTGCTGATACTACACTCTGCACTCTTTTGTGCAGATCCCAGTACTGCTGGCTTTGGACTGTAAGGAGCTCCCATCTTCTGATTATCAGGCGACCCAAGGTAGTACTGTAGACGTTCGCAGATCTTGGCGTCCCCTGTCCATTTCCTTTACCTATTTCTTATTTTTGTAGTTCCAGAAACAGTATTTTGTTATTTCTTTCAAACCCTTACTTGTAGTAAATCTTAGACAGTCTGTTAAACTGTGACACTAGATCTTGGGTAGTTTGTAAAAGAGATTTTATTTGAAATATTCTATGTATTTCGCTCGTTAAATTGCGTTGCTTATTTATGGTTGGTTTTAGTTGAATTGATTTCGAATGAAAACGTGGTAAATAATTCGGTTGATTGGCTTGCCTAGCTTTCACTAGTAGGCGCCATCACGGCTCCCGAGGGTGGGAATTCCGGGTTGTGACACACGGTTAGCAGAGGAAAGAGCAACACTGGAAAGGCTACAAGCAAACATACAGCGGAAAAAGAAGATACAGACACCCACAGGATAGAAGTCCAAACAACTGGAAATACAAGCAAAAACACTCACACAGCAGGGAATACAAATTTCAATACCATGGACAACCAGGATGATGGGATAAGCAAAGAGACTGCCTTAAACTCCACAGAGGGAAAGCCTAAAACATCAAACAAATGTACTGATAACATAGAACCAGAAAAAACACATGGGAGAGGAAGACAAGTAACAACCAACACAGCAACATCTCCCACAGCTTCCCATAGTGCAGAGAGCCAAGTCACAGTAATCTCAGCAAGGAAATCCAGTCTCAACAAGCAGTTGACCACAGAAGTAGCAGGAAATCAATCAACTAATAAGGCTGGGACAGAGCAACCACTCGCAAATAGGGATACAGGAGATGATCATCATTCTGGAAACATCAGCAAAGGAAGCAAACACCACAATCTCTCAGAAGGAGCACCAGCACAAAAAGATAACCAAACAGTTCAGGCCCCATCAGAAGCAGCTGAAACCAGCATCAGGAAAATGACACCAACCAGTAGCAAAGATGCCAACACAGCCAAAGCAATAACAAAAGGAGAAACAAGTAACATAGAAGAAAGAAAGAGGGAATCCACTTCACAATGGGTCAGAGAAAGTTTCCACAACAACCATAATAACACAAATAGCCAATGCACAAGCCCAAAGCCACTCAACAAGCCACACAACAACACACAACAACTAACTCAAAAAGAATCAGCAAACACTGCTGATACTCACAACCAGGATACACAAAACAAGGACAGGACACAGGAAAGGACAATGGCATGGACAGAAGTAGCAACAGGCAGACAATTAGAACAAATCACAGGGAGGTTATGGGCAGACCAATTGGAAGAAAGTTCAGAAGAAGGAGAACTACCTGATGGAATTCAAGAAGAGGAGGAAAACTCCAAAGAAGCTGGAAAGCAACATCACAAAAAGTACCAACAACTGTCAATCACAGACCAAGACATTAGCATAAAATCAGGATCCTTAAGAGCCCAATTGCAAGCAATCTTCAAGCCCAGAGTCATGTCAACATCACTCAAAACCATGAATGCAATCACAGAAATTACAGGAAAGGATTTGGATGATGAAGATACTTCACAAAACATCAGGAATGCAGCAAGGCAAGGGGACCTATCACCAGGTCAAGCAAATAAGTTAACTGGCAAAGGAAATCACCCAAAGAAGCAAATCAAAAGTGGTTCCGCTTCAAAGCTGATATTGTACAAAAGAGCACCTGCATACTTGAATCAATGAAAACAATCATTTGGAATATAAGATCAGTCAAAACAATGCAAGCCTTCGAAAGACTGATCACACTCAATAACAAGCATCAATTTGAATTCATTGGTATTATGGAACCAAAACAACAACTCAAAAAACTCGAGAAATACAGAAGAAGAATTGGCATGGCACAAGCAATTGAAAATGTGTCAAACAAAATATGGGCCTTTCTGGAGGATGCTTACAATATCACTGTGCTCACTGACACAGTTCAGCAACTCACATTGCAGCTGATACATACAGGGATAAAAGAAAAGCTAATCCTCACCCTAGTCTATGCTAAGTGCACACCAGAAGAAAGAATTGAACTATGGGATTCAATATATGAGCTATCACAAACAATCACCAGCCCATGGTTAATTGGAGGAGACTTCAATGTCATATGTGATCAGGAAGAGAAAAATAGAGGACTCCCAGTACCTTTCAATGAAGTTGATGATTTCAACCATTGCATAAACATCAGCTGCCTAACAGACTTGGGCTTCAAAGGAAGTATCTTCACCTGGTGGAATGGAAGAGCAGACGAGGAGTGCATTTTCAAAAGACTAGATAGATGTCTAGCAAATCAATTGCTACAACAAGTTTTTCCAACAATAGAGATCACCCACCTTAGCAAAATTGGATCAGACCACAGCCCCCTGCTGATATACTTTGATCAGGAACCAATAAGGATCAAAAAGCCTTTCAAGTTCCTCAATTTCTAGACCAAGCATGAAACTTTCCAAGCTTTGGTCAAAGAAAGCTGGCAAGCAGACTTCCAAGGAGACCCTTTCATCATCTTCAATCATAAACTAAAGAAGCTCAAGAAAGCCTTAACCAACTGGAGCAAGGTCACTTTTGGAGATATTTTCATGACTATAGCAAGCATGGAGGAAGTGGTATTAGTGCATGAAAAACAATTCGAAGAACGACCAACTGCACAAAATAGAGAAAGGCTGCAAAGGGTACAAGCACAACTGATGAGACACCTAGCAATAGAAGAACAGTTCTGGAAACAAAAAGCAGGGATGTCCTGGTTCAAAGATGGAGACAGGAACACCAAATTTTTCCACACTCATGTTAATGGGAAAAGGAAAAGACTACAACTCAAAAGAATCAAAAGCAATGCTAGCATCTGGCTGGAAGAACAGGAGCAGATAGTGGAAGAAGCCATTTCCTTCTATAAAGAGCAATTCACAGAACAGAACACACCCACAGACTTCAGTATTCTGGCCAACATTCAACAGCTAATAGGTCCACAACAGAATGAGGAGCTTAACAGAATTCCAACACTCAAAGAAACAAAAAATGCAGTCTTCAGTCTGAACAAAGACAGTGCAGGGGGCCCGGATGGATTCACAGGAGATTTCTATCAGTCATGCTGGGAAATAATAGGAGAGGACATACAAAATATGGTCACAGCTTTCTTCTCAGGCAGACCACTCCCCAAGAGCATAACACACACAAACCTGATCCTGATTCCAAAGAAGAAAGAAATAGAAACCTTTTCAGACCTAAGGCCAATAAGCCTGAGCAACTTCATCAACAAGGTCTTCTCAAGAATCATACATGAAAGATTGTTGCCCATCCTTCCCTCCCTAATCTCACAGGAACAATCGGGCTTTGTGAGAGGCAGAACAATAGTGGAAAATGTTATCCTGGCACAAGAAATCATTGCTGAAATAGGGAAAAGAATCAAGGCAGGACCAAATGTGATCATCAAGCTAGACATGACCAAGGCATTTGACAGAATATCCTGGCTATATATAACAAAGGTCCTCAGGAAAATGGGCTTCGATGAAACCTTCATACGAATGATCATGGACATACTAAACAACAACTGGTATTCAATCCTCGTCAATGGACAACCAAGAGGTTTCTTCAAATCAACAAGAGGGGTCAAACAAGGAGATCCATTATCCCCTACCCTCTTTATCATTGCTGTAGAAGCACTCTCAAGAGGGCTAAACTCACTGCACACAAACAAATGCTTCAAAGGTTTTGGAATGCCAAGGAGAAGTACGAGAATTAATCACTTAGCATATGCGGATGACATGATCATTTTCTCCTCAACAGAAGCCAACACTCTACACATGATCATGGAAACATTAAAGACATATGAAGCAGCTTCTGGACAATTAATAAACAAGAATAAGTCAGCTACTTATATGCATCACTCAGCCACAATTGCTATAGAAGAAAGAACAGAAAGAATCATAGGAATTGGAAGGCCGAACTTTCCATTCACATATTTGGGCTGCCCCATCTTCTATTCAAGAAAGAAGATCATCTACTACCAAAGCATTGTGAGCAAGATTCAAGATAGACTGCAATCATGGAAGGGGAAACTACTCTCCATAGGGGGAAGGTCCATACTGATCAAACATGTGCTGCAAAGCATGCCAATACACCTCCTATCAGCAGTAAACCCTCCCAAACAAGTGATCAACAATATACATAAGCTATTTGCCCAATTCTTCCGGAGTAGCTCAACTGGAGGCACCAGCAGACACTGGTCATCTTGGGACAATCTATGTCTACCACAAGAAGAAGGGGGAGCAGGCTTCAGATCCCTCCATGACATGTCAAAGGCCCTATTTTGCAAGCTTTGGTGGAATTTTAGAACAAAGCCTAGCCTATAGAGTGCCTACATGACACAGAAATACTGCAAAACACATAATGCAGTTACTGTCCAATGGAGGAAAGGATCACAGGTCTGGAAGAAAATGCTGGAATGCAGAGATATTATTGAGCACCAAATTGGCTGGCAGCTGAAAACGGGATCCTCACTTTTCTGGTATGACAATTGGACTAGGCTGGGAGCTCTCTATTTCCTAACACCACCAGACTTTCCCATTGATGAAACACTCCAAAATGTGAATGACACAATACAAAATGGAAATTGGGACCTCCAACAACTCACAGCTCACTTGCCTTAGGAATGGGTAGAACACATTGTGAACTCAGTCAAGCCACCAGGGGCAGAAAACATAATGGACATCCCCTTCTGGATGCTTCAGAATCAAGGTCACTTCACAGTCAAATCAGCATGGGAATACCTAAGGAAAAAAGAGGATCCAAAACTGGCATATGAGAAGATCTGGGTGAAAGGACTCCCTTTCAAAATTGCTTTCTTCATGTGGAGAGTTTGGAGAGCCAAAATACCACTGGATGATATTCTAAAAAGATGGGGATACCAATTCCCATCAAAATGCTGGTGTTGCATTGAGCTAAAGGAAGAAAGAATCACTCACCTCTTCTACACATCAAATACTGCCAGCAGAGTCTGGAGATACTTCATGCAAGCAGCAGGAATCCCAATCGAGGAGCTAACTTTCCATCAAGCCATAATAAGATGCTGGACTGCACAAACAGTCAACAGACTGAAACCAATAATGCAAGCACTCCCAGCATGCATCATATGGGAATTATGGAAAAGGAGAAATAGCCACAAACATGGGGAATCAGTCACAATAGGCAGAGTAATATACCAAATCTCCACAATTTTGCAGAACTTGGTACATACAAGGAAGCCAGGATTCAATGCTCCTCACAAATGGCAAGATCTCATCCACAAGCTAGAGAATCACACCCCAAAGATATATTACAAAAAGATCATCTGGGTGCCCCCATCAACAGGATGGGTAAAGATCAATACTGATGGAACCTCAAGAGGAAATCCAGGAAGAAGCTCAATTGGTTTCTGTGTAAGAAATGAGGAAGGGGACCTCATATATGCTTTAGGGGCAGAATGCATGCCAGGAACAAACACAGTTGCAGAAACTCTAGCAATCTTAGAAGCGTTGAGATACTCTAACTCACAAAACTTCACTAAGATTTTGCTAGAGACTGATTCCATGCTTCTGAGCAATATAATCAATTGCAAATGGGACTCCCCTTGGAGTATAGCTGAGCAGATAGAGGAAATTCTCCATTTCAAAGACACTCTTGAACTGAGGATATCACACACATACAGGGAAGGCAATAAGCTCGCTGATCACATTACCAACCATGCTCTTAACTTTGGAAGAATCGAATGCCACCATTTCAATCAACTAGACTCAACTGGCAGGAAAATTTTGAATGCAGACAAGCTGCAATGCCCTTATCTAAGAGTGAAAGTCATAAAGTGAAATTCTTACACAACATGATACAATTACACCTTCTAACTAATTTTGTTTATGTGCAGGGATATGGAAATACAGGAAAGACCACTGAAACAACACTGAGGAAGACCAAACAGCAAGACTGGTGCAGCAGAATCATCATCAAAGACAAATGGAAAATGGTGGAATACCAGGATACTGGAAGTGTAGGGCAGGAAGACTCAGCAGCAGTTCAGCCAATAGAAATAAGAAAAAGAAACAGCAAAATAGCACAGGAAAGAAACAGAAACACCATAAGGATCAGTATTACCTTGGGCAAAGGCAGAACCAGCAAGATTGCAACATCAGTACTACCTTGGGCAAGCAGGAACCACAGCAAAGCAGGAAAGCTTGACAAAGTCACTGAAATGCACGAAAAATAGGAAGAGAAACAAGGACAATGCAAGACTTACAATAGTGCAACTGCAGGAAAACAACATCAGCAAGCTTACATGCAAGCAGCAACAACAAGGGCAGAGGAAACTCTCAACTCACAGCATAAGAAAATTGGATTCAAAGCTATATTACACCAAGAGCTATCAACAGGGAAAAGGAACTTCAAAGGGACAAGACAGATTTGGCAGAAATACTGGAACTTACAATGGACCACTGAAGAATCCACAAGTCTCAAAGAAAAGATAATAGGTTAAGAAAGCAGAACAAGCAACAGCACAGCCTCTGAACACCCCATGGGGGACAATTTCAACAGAATCAGCATCACTCTCATCAGCACTCTCAGCTGGAAATACACCCAGCAGCAAAGGAATAACATACTTCAGCAATACTCCAGAAACAGCCCAACAGAAACTCTGACTGAAACAATGCAAACAACAACACTCTCCAACACTCAGGTATACCATCATCAACAATCAAACTCACTGGAATCATCAAGCAATCAGACAATGATATCACCTTTACTTGGTTGGCCAACTCAGCACACACATCAACTGAAGGACAAGCAGAAAGCAATCAATAGGGACTCAATAGACAAACATCAGGGAATCAGCATCAGGGGCATCTGTTACTACATGATAAGGTTATTGGCGCAATTGCTTTGTGTGGTATTAGCGCCCTCGGCGCTCAATCTATTGCAATTGCATCAATCACCTTTTCCAAACAGTTGTCACTCCTCATACGATCCCCTTCTCAATAAGGACATCCCTCTCTGGAATCACTCTGCAACAATCTGTCGTGATAACAAAACCATCAGTACACTCAGCAATACCACTAACTTCAGAAGCATTCACACGCACAGCAGCAAACCATCAAAGGATGTGAGCAACAGAGAAAACAATAATGCCAGCAGCACAGAGACAGGAAAGATAACAGAAACAATACACAGTAACCTAAAAAAAAACAAATCCCAGCATCAGCAGCAGCAAGATCAAGAATCAAGCCACCAATCAATAAAAGTAAAAGCAGCAAGCAGACTCAACAGGAACAACAATAATCAGAGGACAGGCAGCAGTACACAGAAGAAGAAGAGCATCCCAAATCAGAACACTACATCAAACTGGAAGAGTCACCAACAGACCAAAAGGGCCACCACATCAGAACAACATTGGCATAGACAAAAGCAAAATGCAGATATCACAACACATCAAGTTCTTGCAAACGGCCTTGACGACAGAGCATGCAACACTAATCAAATAGGAACAGCAGTACATATAATTAGAAAAGTCGACTTAGATGCACTCCCCATCTTTTTTGTAAATATGGCAACACATATGACTAGGACGACTGACCTGGAAGTAGCTCACTTTGATTTTGTACAGATGAATATCCACCAACTCTATAAGATGGATATTCATTACATTAAACTAGGTCAGACACAATTAGTATTTGTTGTACATCAAGGAAGAAACCTCCTTAACAATTACCATCACTCACGTACCTATGAGACAAGGTACATGTACTTTTTTGGGGAGGTAAGGTTTATGTCCCCCTCCGTCATTATAAATTTTTCTAATTGACATCAATAAAGGACCTATTTAATCAAAAAAAAAAAACATGCTTAAAATATAAATCCTATAGGCATGGTTTCTATTGACAAGTAGCACTTAGGAATTTAAAGACCTATAGGCATATTTTCTACCCTTAGCATAAAAAAAAACCTATAGGCATGCTTTCTAAAGAACAAACTACCTGACCCCGACATTCATTATAACCCCTATAACTGTTCTTACAAGAATTATTATAGTAGGCCCAATGGGAAAAGACAAAAGATAAAGATATGCACTAGCCACCGGCCCAATGATACAGTTTGGCTAAACACAATACGGACCTAGGTGTATATGGTCATTCAGAAGTTCCACAAAATGGACGAGGCCCATAAGTCTCACTTATAACCTAGCGGCAGTGAAAAGTGGCCATGTTAAGTGTGATACCTGCTTGATCCAAAAGGTAAAGCTCATCCAATCCATACTAATGGTTTCTTGATAATATTAGGCAACTAGACCCAACTAAACGTGCACCCCCTAGAGCCAGACCTTCTATATGCGCATGATGGACACACAGTGCATGTTTTAAGCAATTAATCATTCAACAAGATGCGAAGAGGAGGATTTCAAACTGGTAGAACAAAAGGAAGAGCAAGGTAGTTTATGTTATATCCTATCATGCTCGTCGTTAGTACAAACAAGAAACCATGAAACCAAGTTATACTGGATCACAGATTTGCACCAAATGAGTGGCTAAAGGTATATGGACAGGTTCATTATTATCAAATAGTCATGCATAATCAGCAAGAAGGAGGCAGGTCTTTAGAAATTGTAAATACCTATTCCTACCACAAAAGTTAAGCATGAATACATATAACAAAAGTCTGCAGGACTTACAAACAATTAAAATAGAAGGATCATGATTTTGGGAAAACTTAGGGTAGGACTTAACATGGTAAAAGAGTAAATACAAGACCTTTTGTCAATTTGAAAGAATCAAACAGGTGAGATAAGTCTGTAACCTATACCCCATCAATCCTAACCAATTTTAGTGATGTTCTGAGTTAGACAGTAATCAACAAGTCACTTACATGGTAGAATCATAAACTGGTGTAGAAATCATAATGCAAATATTCAAAGTGTGACAAACTGAACGTTGAATCCAAATAGCCACCCTAAACCTTATTAATATCCAATTAGTTGGCTAAGTCTAATCATGCAAATAATCATCGAGTCCAATCATGATTCTAACAGTGAACATCAAACAATTAAACTCCATGTGGTGAATCACAACAAAGATTTTCCCGTGAGCATGCTTTGTTTAAGAAAACTAAGATAAAACATGATTGGCAGACTACTCATAGCAAATTCTACAATTAAGCAGGCAAAAGCAGAATAGAGTAGCTAAAAATACTAACCGGTCAAGATGATAACAAGAACAAGCAATAGAAATTGAAAAGTTCCAACTTGCATTCCCAGAACCTTTACATCCCGGCAAGTCTGAGTTCATGAAGACCTCCAAGGATCCCGATCAGTGCTTGTACCGGGAAGGTTTTAAAGATTGATACCTCGTTATCCTTGGCTTTCAGCTAGCCAAAAATCAACCAGATCAAGTAGTAGAATAATAAAGCAATTAGAATCAACAAGTGTAACTGAGAGACGAGTGACTGATGACATAAGTCTACCTCTAAAGGGAAAGTGGAAGGGATTTATATACTACTAGTAAGAGGTGATCAAATAAGGAGATAAAATCAATTACATAGAGTAAGAGAAAAGCCACATGCAAATCGATAACAAATCAGATTAGGCAGGGAGTGGTGCAAGCCCTAGTTAAGCAAGAATCCATAGTGGTGTGCTCTAATAGGAAAGATATTCCTTCTCCCTTGATGTACATAGCCGGAATCTTTCAAAAGTTCCAAAGATCAGATTCATTCTGGCTCGATTCAAATTAATAACACTTTCCATATGCAGAGCAGTACCAACTATTACCATATTTAAGTGATAAGCACCTAGAAAAAGTAAGAAAATTTTGCTTTACGAGGGAATGAAAGGGGAACAGGGAGAAGACCCCATGACTGCTAGGGTTCTTCGTTAAAGAATGAAAGATATTAGAGACGGCGGGTAAGAGTGTCACGACCCAAAACAACCCGGTCGTGATGGCGCCTCTCATGAAGACAAGGCCAGCCAATCCAAATAAAGCTTTATTTAAACAGTTAAACAATACGAAAATAATATAAGTACGGTTTAATAACAGTAAATTGCGGAAAAATATAGTAAACCATCCCAACTACAGCCCTCAGATCGGGGTGTCACAAAGTCATGAGCCACTAATGAAATCCTAATAATAAAATACCTATTACAATATCTTTGGCACAATTGTTTGAAGAAAGTAGAAACAACAAAATAAAAGAGATACGGGGCTGCGAACGCCAACAGCTACCTCGTAGTCTCTGAATCACCACCCTGACAATAGTAGTCAATACCTCGGGGCGGAACTGATAACGCCTGAATTTGCACACATGGTACAGGGAGTAATGTGAGTACTTCTAACTCAGTGAGTAATAAATATAAATAATGACTGAAAGTAAGAAACACATAAGACTTAAAGCAATCCACGATGGAACAGTAAAAACATGTAACATCTCAAATAGATAATGTGAAGTAAATGGAGACAACACCAACACAACCAAAAATGCAATGCGCTGCAATGCAATGCAAGTCATGACTATCGTGGCGGCGTGCCACCCGTTTCCTGGGTACCCGGCGCTTACTTTGGGGGGTTCAGTAGCGCAATATTTCGTGACGGCGTGTCACCCGATCCATGCATGTCACATCTCGTGGCGGCGTGCCACCCGATCCCATTAAAATCATTTGAAAATATCATTTAAGTTTCAAAATTGAGTTTATGAAATGAATCAATTCAGCAACAATACCCCTGAAGGGTTCACATAATCGGCGAGATGCCAAATAATATGATGTAATAAACAATGACAAATACCCCTGAAGGGTTCCATAACCGGCGACATGCCCAAATATTGCAAGCAGCCCAAATCATAATGATATCAAACAAGTTTCAATCACATATGTAGTAAAATCATAAATCGGGATGGACCAAGTCACAATCCCCAGAAGTAAACGACCCCATGCTCATCATCGAGCATGTGCCTCACCTCAACATAGCACTACGATGTGCAATCCGGGGTTTCGAACCGTCAGGACATCATTTACAAACATTACTTACCTCAAATCGGCTAAATCCTTAGCCCGCAACGCCTTTGCCCTTTGAACTGGCCTTGACATGCGTTGAATCTTTCGAAATTCAGAACAATTACATCACAATATGTCGTGGGGACAAAGCCCAAGGGAAAGCAATCAAAATTACTAAGAAATCCCGAAATTAGCAAAACCCGAGCTCGGGCCTACTTCTCAAAATTCAGAAATTATCACCTCAACGGGTTCCTTATCTCCTCACGAGTTCAACTATATAAAATTTGTCGAATTCCGACACCGGATCGACCTTCAACCCTCAAATCTAAGCTTTAGGGTTTCCACCATTTTCCCTACTCGAAATACCAATAAAAATGCTAAAAACAGCTATAATCTTAGGTAATTCCTTCAAAATTGAGTTAGGAATACGTACCCCGATGTTTCTCTTGGAAACCCTCCAAGAATTGCTTCAAGACTTGCTTCAATCTGAGCTCTCTAGCTCCAAATATGTTTAGAATGGTCAAACCCCCTTCTTTAAGAATTTACACGAGATAATCTCCTTTGAATATGGTTTTGAAGTTGATTTGTTGTGATTCTATGGTGTTTGGAGGTGTTCCTCTTCGTAGGTAATGAATATGGGTCTTGTAGGGCAAAATGAGCACTGAGTTCTACTTAAAAAGTATCAAAAATTGGGTTAAAACACCCATGACAGGCCATTTATGTGAATCGCAAACCTGTCGCATAACAGGTTTGCGGTTCGCATTTTTGGACCCAGAAATCGCGAACCTCGCCCCAAGTTCTGCCTCAATTCGCGATTTCCATGTCAAATTCGCGGTTCGCATAGCTGATTTGTGGTCAATTCGAGATCGCAAATCTGACATTTCTGCAGATTTTTTCCTTGACACGAAAATAGGCATAACTTTCTCATACGATGTCCGAATTGGACGATTCTTTTTTATATGACTCCGAAATTTCAATACGGATCTAATGCTTCAATTAAAACTGAATTTGGAGCCAATTTGCATAATATTATACCACTTATTCTTGAAGAGACGACATCGACATATTTTTGAAATGCCAAAGTTAAACTCCATCAACCATCCAAATCCATTCGAGGCCCTCGGGACTTCAACCAAACACGCCAACATGTCCCATAACATTATTCAAAGTTGTTCCAACCTTCGAACGTTCAAAACAACTTATCAACACCAATTCACGTTGGATTCAAGCCTAAGGTTTTCAAAATCCTCTAAGTCGCTATTTTGATCTAAACCCAACCAAACCACGTCCGAATGACCTGAAATTTCGCACACAAGTCATAAATCATATGTCGAAGCTACTGCAACTTTCGGAATTCCATTCCGACCCTCGAATCAAAATCTCGCCTATCAACCGGAAATCGCCAAAATTCTAACTTCACCAATTCAAGCCTAATCCTACAAGGAACTTCCAAAACTAATTCCGATCACTCTCCTAAGTCATAAATCCTCTCCCGAAACTAATTGAGTCGTCGGGAATCACATCCGAGCCCCCTAACTCATAGGTCAACATCCGGTTGACTTTTCCAATTTAACCCTTCTTGAAAGAGACTAAGTGTCTCATTTCTTACCATTTTCCCTCCGAACTCAACTACTCAACTTGGTAAATATAATGAGACAGAAAATGGGGAAGACGGAGTGGTAACCCCCGAGATGACTGGTCGGGTCGTCACATTCTCCCCCTCTTAAACAAACGTTCATCCTCGAACGGGTCAAGAAACATACCTGGAGTTTCAAATAGGTGAGGATATCTGCTCCGCATCTCTTGCTCGGTTTCCCAGGTAGCCTCCTCCACCGACCTCTCCACTGAACTTTCATTGAAGCTATCTCCTTGGACCTCAACTTCCGAACCTGACGATCCAAAATCGCCACTGGCTCCACCTCATAGGTCAAATCATCATCCAAATGAATCGTGCTGAAGTCCAAAATATGAGACGGGTCTCCAATATACTTCCGGAGCATAGAAACATGAAATACTGGGTGTACACTCGACAGACTGGGTGGCAAGGCAAGCTCATAAGACACCTCCCCGACTTTCCGAAGCACCTCAAACGGCCCAATGAACCGAGGACTCAGTTTCCCTTTCTTCCCGAATCTCATAACACCTTTCATGGGCGAAACTTTTAGCAAGACCTTCTCGCCAACCATGTAGGACACATCTCGAACCTTCCTATCGGCATAACTCTTTTGCCTTGACTGTGCTGTACGGAGCCTCTCCTGGATTACCTTTACCTTTTCTAGAGCATCCCAAACCAAGTCAGTCCCCAATAGTCTAGCTTCA
>MCJB01005936.1:248724-268552 GCA_002018475.1 Nicotiana obtusifolia | reverse complement strand
TGGTTGTGTATTGATGCAGGAGGGGAGAGTTATTGCTTATGTTTCTCGTCAGTTGAAGCCCCATGAGAAGAACTACCACGTGCATGATTTGGAGCTGGCTGCCATAGTCCATGCACTGAAGATTTGGACGCATTACTTGTATGGCGTGTCTTGTGAGGTGTTTACTGATCATCATAGCCTTCAACATTTGTTCAAGCAAAAGGATCTTAATTTGAGGCAGCGGAGATGGCTTGAGTTGCTCAAAGATTATGACATCACTATATTATACCATCCGGGAAAGGCCAATGTGGTGGCCGATGCGTTGAGCCGAAAGGCAGTGAGTATGGGGAGTTTGGCATATATTCCAGTTGGCGAGAGACCCCTTGCAGTTGATGTTCAGGCCTTGGCCAATAGGTTTGTGAGATTAGACATTTCGGAACCTAGTCGGGTGTTGGCTTGTGTGGTTTCTCGATTTTCGTTATATGATCGCATCAGGGGGCGCCAGTATGACGATCCTCATTTGCTTGTCCTTAGGGACAAAGTTCAGCATAACGATGCTAGAGATTTCACCATCGGCGATGATGGGGTGTTGAGGATGCAGGGCCGGATTTGTGTACCCAATGTGGATGGGCTTCGGGAGTTGATTCTGGAGGAGGCCCATAGCTTGTGGTATTCCATTCACCCGGGTGCTGAGAAGATATATCAGGACTTGAGGCAACACTATTGGTGGAGAAGAATGAAGAAAGATATTGTGGGATTCGTAGTTCGGTGTCTCAACTGTCAACAGGTAAAATATGAGCATCAGAGATCGGGTGACCGGCTTCAGCAGATGGCTATTCCTGAGTAGAAGTAGGAGCGGATTACTATCGACTTTGTTGTTGGACTTCCACGGACCTTGAAGAAGTTCGATGCCATTTGGGTGATTGTAGATCGTCTGACCAAGTCCGCACACTTCATTCCTGTGTGTACTACCTATTCCTCAGAACGGTTGGCAAGGATTTATATCCGAGAGATTGTTCGGCTGTATGGTGTTCCAGTTTCTATTATTTCAGATAGAGGTACTCAGTTTACCTTGTAGTTTTGGAGAGCCGTGCAGAGGGAGTTGGGTACTCAGGTGGAGTTGAGCATAGCTTTTCATCCTAAGACGGATGGGCAGTCCGAGCGTACCATTCAGATACTAGAGGACATGTTACGTGCATGTGCTATTGATTTCGGAGGTTCATGGGATGAGTTTCTACCGCTTGCAGAGTTTGCTTATAGCAACAGCTACCAGTCGAGTATTCAGATGGCTCCGTATGAGGCTCTGTATGGGAGGCGATGTAGATCTCCGGTTAGTTGGTTCGAGCCCAGCGAGGCTAGGCTACTGGGGACTGACTTGGTTTAGGATGCTCTAGAGAAAGTGAAAACATTCCAGGAGAGGCTCCGTACAGCGCAGTCGAGGCAGAAGAGTTATGCCGATAGGAAAGTCGGAGATGTGTCCTACATGGTTAGTGAGAAGGTCTTGCTGAAGGTTTCGCCCATGAAGGGTGTTATGAGATTCGGGAAGAAAGGAAAATTGAGTCCTCGGTTCATTGGGCCATTTGAAGTGCTTCGGAGGATTGGGGATGTGGCTTATGAGCTTGCTTTGCCACCCAGCCTGTCGAGTGTACACCCAATATTTCATGTTTCTATGCTTCAGAATTATATTGGGGATCCGTCTCATATCTTTGCATTCAGCGCAATTCAGTTGGACGATGATTTGACCTATGATGTGGAGCCAGTGGCGATTTTGGGTTGTCAGGTTCTGAAGTCGAGGTCGAAGGATATAGCTTCAGTGAAAGTGCAGTGGAGAGGTCGACCCATGGAGGAGGCTACCTGGGAAACTGAGCGCGAGATGTGGAGCAGATATCCTCACCTATTTGAAGCTTCAGGTATGTTTCTTGATTTGTTCGAGGACCAATGTTTGTTTAAGTGGGGGAGAATGCGACGACCCGACCAGTCGTCTCATGAGTTGCCGCTCCGTTTTTTCCTTTTTCTACCTTATTATGTTTTGTTATGTTAATTAGGATGTGTGTGTGTGAAATTTTATGTCATTCGGACATAGTCTAATTGGGTTTTTGATTAAAAGAGTAACTTAGAAGATTTTGAAATTCTTAGGCTTGAATCCGACGGGAATTTGGTGCTGAGAGGTTGTTTGAGCGTTCCGAAGGTTAGAACAAACTCGAATAACGTTATGGGATATGTTGTCATGTCATAGTTGGTTGGGGTCCCTAGTGGCCTCAGGTGAGTTTAGGGTGGCTAAACGGACTGTTTCGCCCTTGGAAAAGTTGCAAAAAAACCAGAAGTTGCAATTTTGTAAAAGAGTAAAAGAGACATCGCAAAGCGGGATATGCTATCGCAAACCCAGTATGCGAGCCGCAAACCACACACCCAGATCGCAGACCCAGACAGTTTTTATGGGCAAAGAATGACGTCAAGAATGCGGTCAGGAATGCGGTCACATTTCCACAATGCGGACCGCATATCCACCACACTGAGGCCGCAGACCGAGACAGATTTCTGGGCAAAAATCAACGTCAAAAATGCGTTAAAAAATGCAGTCGCATTTTGACATGCAGACCGCAAGCCATGCTTCACACTGAACTACGGTGAAAGCTAGGGTTACGATCTGCGATGGCCATAGCGAAGATGCGGACCGCATATTGGATATACGACGGATATGCGGTCACATTTTAAACCCGACTGGGGTGTTTTTGTCCCCATTTTTGACCCTTTATAAATAGAAACAAGTACCCATTGGCCATGCAAAGCCCATTATCGTTACCATCTAAGAGAAACACCTCCAAAACACCCTAAATCACAGCAAAATCAACCTCAAAACTTGTAAGAACCTAGCTTGTCGTCTCGTGAGTTACCGCTCCGTTTTCCCTATTTCTGCGTTATTATGCTTCGTTACCCGTGTTTTATGTGATCACGTTAAATGGTTTGTGTTCGGAGTAGATTGGGTAAGAAATGAGACACTTAGTCTCTTTCAAGAAGGTTTAAGTTGTGAAAGTCAACCGGATGTTGACTTATGAGTTAGAGGGCTCGGATGTGAATTCCGAAAGTTGCTGTAGCTTGGTATGTGATTTGTGACTGGTGTGCAAAATTTCAGGTCATTCGGACGTGGGTCGGTTGGGTTTAGATCAAAAGAGCGATTTAGAAGATTTTTGGATCCTTAGGCTTGAATCCGACGCGAATTGGTGTTGATAGGTTGTTTAGAACATTCCAAAGGCTGGAACACGTTCGAATAGTGTTATGGGATAGGTTGGCATGTTTGGTTAAGGTTCCAGAGGCCTCGGGTGAGTTTCGGGTGGTTAAACGGACTAATTCGTCGTTGGAAAAGAAAGTTGCAGAAAAACCAGATGCGAGAATGCAGACCGCATCTCTCGCAATGAGATCGCAAACCCAGGCAGGTTCCTGGGCAAAGTTCAGGTCAGAAATGCGGTAGAAATGCAGACCGCATATCTAAAATGCAGACCACATATCTGACATCGAGCGCAAACTGAGACAAAATTTTTGGACAAAAATCTACGCCAAGAATGTGGTTGAAATGCGGACCGCAAACCTGAAATGCGAACCGCAAACCATGCTTCATGTTGAAATTGCGGTGAAGGCTAGGGCCGCTTTTGCGGTGGCCACGTCAAATATGCGGACCGCATATCTGTTCTGCGACAGATATGCGATCGTATATAGGGCCGGACAGGGGTGTTTTGTCTTGATTTTTGGCCCCTTTATAAATAGAAAATCAGTGCCCATTTGCCATGCAAGACCTATTTTCGATACTCACAAAGACAAACACCTCCAAACACCATAATATCACAACAAACCAACCTTAAAACTACATCCAAAGGACATTTCTTGGACAAATTCTCAAGAGGAAGAGTGTTGACCATCTTGAACATTGTTGGAGCTATAGAGCTCGGGTCGAAGCAAGTATTGGGGGCAATTCTTGGAAGATTCCCAAGGAAAAACATCGGGGTAAGTGTTCTAGACTTAAACTTGGGCAAATTAGCCAAACCTACTGCTATTCTAGCTTATGATTGTGATTAAGTTGGGGGAATTGTAGAAAACCCTAAGCTTAGATTTTAAGACTTGAAGGTCGAACCGATGTCGGAATTCGATAAATCTTGTATGGTTGAACTCGTGGGAAGATAAGGAACCCGTGGAGGTGAAAATTACTGAATTTCGAGAAGTGGGCCCGGGGCTCGGGTTTTGCTAATTTTGGGATTTCTTAGTATTTTTGACTGTTTTCGCTTGGGCTTTGTTCCCTCAACATATTGTGACATAATTATTCTGAATTTGGATAGATTCAACGCACGTGGAGGCCAATTCAAAGGCCAAAGGCATCGCGGGCTAAGGATTTAGCCGGGTTGAGGTGAGTAATGATCTTAAATGATGTTCTGAGGGTTTGAAACCCCGGATTTGTACATCGTAGTGCTATATTGTGTTGGGGCACGCGCTCGATGATGAGCGTGGGGTCGTTTACTACTGGGAATTGTGACTTGGTCCGTCCCGATTGATGATTTTTACTGTATATATTTGATTAAAACTTATTTGATATCATCATGAATTGGGCTGATCGCCATATTTGGGCCTCGTGCCGGTTATGTAAACCCTTCAGGGGTATTCATCACTGTTTACTAAATCATATTTGGGCTTCGTGCCGGTTATGTGAGCCCTTCAGGGGTATTTATCACTGTTTCCTCACTGCTTTGAATCATTACTTGAACTCAGTTTTGAAATTTAAATGACTTTTCAATTGATGTAAATGTGATCGGGTGGCACGCCGCCACGAGATGTGATGTGAATGGATCGGGTGACACGCCGTCACGAGATATTGCGCTTGGGCCGTAAGAAGCCCCTCCCGGAGTCTGCACCCCCCACAGTGAGCGCAGGGTACCCATGGGATCGGGTGGCACGCCGCCACGAGAGTCATGCTATGTAATGTATTCTGTTGTGCTGGTATTGTTGTTTTCCTTTACTTCATGTTATTTATTTGAGACATTTACATGTTTTACTGTTCATTATGGATTGATGTATGCCTTATGTGTTTTCTTACCTTCAGTTGTTACTTATAATTATTACTCACTGAGTTGGAAGTACTCACATTACTCCCTGCACCATGTGTGCAGATTCAGGCGTTATCGGTTCCGCTCCTAGGTATTGACTACTACTGTCAGGGCGGTGATTCAGAGACCACGAGGTAGTTGTTGGCGTCCGCAGCCCCGTGTCTCTTTCATCGTGTTATTTTCGTTTTCTTCAAACAACTGTGCCAGAGATATTGTAATAGCAATCTTGTTAGTAGGATTTCATTAGTTGCTCATGACTTTGTGACACCCCGGTTCGGGCTGTAGTCGGGATGGTTCACTATATTTTTCCGCAAATTACTGTTATTAAACCGTACTTATATTATTTTCGTATTGTTTAACTGTTTGAACGATGTTTAGTTGAATCGGCTGGCCTTGTCTTCATGAGAGGCGCCATCACGATCTTGAGTTAGATTTTAAGACCTGGAGGTCAAACTGATGTCGGAATTCAATAATTTTTGTATGGTTGAACTCGTTGGGAGATAAGGAACCCGTTGATGTGGAAATTATTGAGCTTCGAGAAGTGGACCCGGGGCTCGGGTTTTGCTAATTTTGTAATTTCTTGGTATTTTCCGATTTGTTTTGATTGGGCTTTGTTTCCCCAGCATATTGTGACATATCAGTTCTGATTTTGGATAGATTCAACACACGTGGAGGCCAATTCGAAGGGCAAGGGCGTCGCGGGCTAGGGATTTAGCTAGTTCGAGGTGAGTAGTGATTGTAAATGATATTCTGAGGATTTGAAACCTCGGATTGTACATCGTAGCGCTATATTGAGGTGAGACACATGCTCGATGATGAGCGTGGGGTCGTTTACTTCTAGGGATTGTGACTTGGTCCGTCCCGAATGATGATTTCTACTGCGTATTTGACTGAAACTTATTTGTTATCATTATTATTTGGGCTAATTGCCATATTTGGGCTTCGTGCCAATTATTTGAACCCTTCGGGTATTTTTATCACTGTTTCCTCACTATTTTGACTTATTGCTTGAACTCAGTCATGTCGCTTTCACTGTTTTCACAACTCAGCCACTTTTCCTCAGTTTTGAGACTTAAATAATATTTTAATGAAGTTTTGGGCTGAGAACTATTGTTTTACTATGCCCGAGGGGCTTGTGATAATTTTCTGACTGAGTGCGGCCGAGGGCCAGATGTGAGGTTTTACTGAGTGATATGAGGCCGAGGGCCTGAGATACTTTATATGCTACGAGGTGGCTTGTGACTGACATGAGGCCGAGGGCCTAAGATGCTTTATGTGCCACGAGGTAGCTTGTAACTCATATGAGGCCGAGGGCTTGAGATACTGTATATACGCCACGAGGTGGCTTGATTGATATGAGGCCGAGGGCCTAGATATGTGCCACGAGGTGGCTTGATATTGCGCTTGGGCCGTAAGGGGCCCCTCCCGGAGTCTGTACACCCCCAGTGAGCGCGGGTACCCATTGTGATGTGAATGGTAGCCCGAGGGGCTGATATTGTATTATGTGATAGCCCGAGGGGCTGATGTTGTATTATATGATAGCCCAAGGGGCTGATGTTGTACTATGTGATAGACCGAGGGGCCGATACTGTTCCATGTGATAGCCCGAGAGGCAGATATTGTTCTGAGATTTGAGCCCGAGGGGCTGGTACGGTTTTATGATATTGCCCGAGGGGCGGATTTGTTGATATATATATATATATGGCCCGAGGGGCGATGTTTTACTTCACATTATTTACCTAAAAGTATACATGTTTTTACCCGTTGAAAGGAGATTTTACTTGATTTTTCACTGATTTACTGTTTGTGACTGATGTTTTAATGCTTTATTATAGAATGCCTTGTGCTCTGTGTGTTTTCTTACTTTCAGTCGTTATTTATGCTTATTACTCACTGAGTTGGAGTACTCACATTACTCCCTGCACATGTGTGCAGATTCAGGCGTTGTTCGTTCCGCTCCGGAGTACTTATTCCTCCCGTCCAGGCGGTGATTCAGAGACTACGAGGTAGCTGTTAGCATCTGCAGCCCCGTATTCTCTTTTATCCTGTTGTTTCTATTTTCTTCAAACAATTGTGCCAGAGTGTCACGACCCAAATCCCAAACCCGGTCATGATGACGCCGCTCGTGAAGACAAGGCCAGCCGATTCAAACTAAACTCATTTTAAGCAGTTATTACAGTACTTACATATTTTAATAACAGCAAATTTGCGAAAACATAGTTAACCATCCCGACAACAGCCCATAGTACAATATCAGCTCCTCGGGCTATATTTCACATCACAATGGGTACCCGCGCTCACTGGGGGTGTACAGACTCTGGGAGGGGCCCCTTACGGCCCAAGCGCAATATCAAGCCATCTCGTGGCATAAATCTAGGCCTTCGGCCTCATATCAATCAAGCCCCCTCGTGGCGTATATAAAGTGTCTTAGGCCTTCGGCCTCATATCAATCACAAGCCACCTCGTGGCACATAAAGTATCTCAGGCGCTCGGCCACATATTAGTCACAAGCCACCTCGTGGCACAGTAAAACAGTAGTTCTCAGCCCAAAAACATCATTAAAATATTATTTAAGTCTCAAAACTGAGTAAAAGTGGCTGAGTTGTAAAACAGTGAAAACAACATGACTGAGTTCAAGCAATAAGTCAAAATAGTGAGAAAACAGTGATAAAAATCCCCGAAGGGTTCAAATAATTGGCACGAAGCCCAAATATGGCAATCAGCCTAAATCATGATGATAACAAATAAGTTTCAGTCAAATACGCTGTGAAAATCATCGATCGGGATGGACCAAGTCATAATCCCCAGTAGTAAACGACCCCACGCTCATCATCGAGCACGTGACTCACCTCAATATAGCACTACAATGTATAAAATCCGGGGTTTCAAATCCTCAGAACATCATTTACAATCACTACTCACCTCGAACTTGCTAAATCCCTAGCCCGCGACGCCTTTGCCCCTCGAATTGGCCTCCACGCGCATCGAATCTATCCAAAATCAAAACAATATGTCACAATATGCTGAGGGGAGAAAGCCCAAGCGAAAACAATCAAAAAATACCAAGAATTCCGAAATTAGCAAAACCCGAGCCCCGGGCCCACTTCTTGAAGCTCAGAAATTTTCACATCAATGGGTTCCTTATCTCCCAAAGAGTTCAACCATAAAAATATTATCGAATTACGACATCAGATTGCCTTTCAAATCTTCATTTTTCTTTTTTGAAAGATTTTACAAAAACCCCCCATTTTCTTTAATTAAATTTACAGATTCATGACGTAAATAAGTATGGAATCACGAAATATAAATGATTTAGGATAAAGGAACACTTACCCAGCTCAAACTTGTGAAAGTTCTCTCTGAAATCGCCCAAACCGAGTTCTAAAATCCAAAAAATGAATAAAAATGTCGGACTGCGGACTTATTCTTTCTGTCTACGCAAGTTGCATGTGTGAAATGCGACTTGGCTCCTATTTCCAGGAAGAAAATTGTAGTACCAGCCTTCGGTAAATCAATCATAACTTTCTGTACAAATATCCAAATGATAAATGGTTTATCTTATTTGGAAACTAGATTCAAAGGGCTACAACTTTCATGTTTTGATAATTTC
The DNA here is from genome assembly GCA_002018475.1 of Nicotiana obtusifolia. NCBI lineage: Eukaryota > Viridiplantae > Streptophyta > Magnoliopsida > Solanales > Solanaceae > Nicotiana > Nicotiana obtusifolia. The sequence continues at coordinate 259,873 of MCJB01005936.1, read as the reverse complement.
CAAATTCCTTATAGATTGCGAGATATAAGCTCCCAAAACAAGCTTTGTGCAGCAGAAATTTTTGCGATGCACCAGCAGTTAAAAACGACCTAGAACTGTCCGAAAGCACTGCGAGACTCGCCCGAGCCATTCGGGACCCCGTCCGGATATACCAAAAAGTCCTAAAATATATTACGGACTTAGTCGAGGCCTCAAATCACTTCCAACAATGCTAAAAACATGAATGATACCCCAATTCAAGCCTAACGAAACTACCAAATTCCAACTTCTACATCGATGCCAAAACCTATCAAATCGAGTCCGATTGACCTCAAATTTTGCACACAAGTCATAAATGACATAACGGACCTATGAAGATTTTCATAACTGGATTCCAACCCCGATATCAAAAAGTCAACTCCTCGGTAAAACTTTCCAGAAATCTTCCATTTTTCAACATTCGCCAAAATGTGTTGAATTGTCCTACGGACTTCCAATTTCAAATCCGGACATACGCCATACGAAGCTATAGCAACTCTCGGAATTCCATTCCGACCCTCGGATCAAAATCTCTCCTAACAACCGAAAATCGCCAAAATACTAACTCCACCAATTCAAGCCTAATTCTACACTGGACCTCCAAAACCAATTCTGATCACGCTCCTAAGTCATAAATCACCTCCCGAAGCTAACCGAACCATCGGAACTAACATCCGAGCCCTCTAACTCATAAGTCAACATCCGGTTGACTTTTCCAACTTAAACCTTCTTAAAAGAGACTAAGTGTCTCATTTCTTACCAAATCCACTCCGAATGCAAACTACTCAACTCGATCACATAAAACACAGATAACGAAGCATAATGAAGCAGAAATGAGGAAAACGGAGTGGTAACTGATGAGACGACTGGCCGGGTCGTCACACTTAATCTCTTGGTTTAGCTTAATCTCATTACAAAGAGCTAAACCTTCCTGGGTGCATACATTAATCAGCTTAGCATAAGTATAACTATTATAATCTATACTTATAGTAGTACCTCTAAGGGTCTTCCTAATTCTTTCAACAAATAAAGTGGGAAGCCCATCTATAAACTTAGACTTCCAGTGAGTACTATTACACTCGGGTAATTCCATAATTCTTGAACGAAATACATCCTTGTACCATCTAAATCCAGTAAGTGTATGACACCTTAGGTTTTAAAGCATAGTTCTGATGGTCTCACTATTATCGGACCATCTTCCTGAGAAATGTTCTATAATATTAAGAACTAAATAATAGACTATGTTTTGCACATTCTATCCATTTTCTGCTTTAACAGCTCCTAAAATATCTGCTCTTTGACTATTAGTCAAATAATTATCCCACCAGCCTTTTAATTGGCCAGTAAACCTGGCTATAATCATATCAGCTATGGCTTTCTCAGAATTATTATTTACCCTATAGATAGTACTATACATAAGCATTCTATGTACCTGAATATAAATCTGTCTATCCGTGAATCCATCTATGTTTCATTCATAGATTTCCTTACCACTATAACTTTGTGAGAAGTAATTGGGCTCAGGTTCTTCTAGTAAAACATCCTGAGGGGTCGGTCTATGATAGTAGTACATCCTTTGTACTGGTTTTCTAGCAAACTTCTCTGAGATTTTATTAATCTCATCAGAAAGTTTTTCCTTTCTTTCTTCGCTAGATAAATTTTCTAAATTTAAAGGACTAATCCTAAATCCTTCAAATTTCTTATTAAGAAGTTTCTCCAAGTCATCTACACTTTTCAACTTAAAGTCTTTGACTTCTGGAGGGAGTTGGATACTGGCAGTCGCTATTTGCTCCTTACCTTTTATAGTATCCTTGTTGCTAATTTTTTGGACTTCTGCTATAAGATTGTCCAATCTATCACTGATAGAAGCAACCTGTTCACCCAGAATACTAACATAGATATTTGTATAATTATTCTGAGTCAACATCGTATTCAAATTTCTAGCAGTAATAGTACCAGTATTATCATCAAACAATTTAGAAAATGCAACATAATATATAACCTTATCTTTTTCTCCCATTTGGAAAGATGTTTGCGGTGGGAAAACAGATTTAGTAACTTCCCACTACTGAGCTTATAATCTCTTTCTAGCACGGAAATATAACCGTCAATATATTTAGACATGAACCAAGGCACAAAAGCTATAATCTTGTTATGTCTACTAATGTAATTATAAAAATCATCTCGAAAAAATTTTATTAATTTCTCATTGAAGTTATCAAAAAACCAGTTTCTAAAAAGTTCCCATCTAGGTTTTTTAAATTCTGTAGAAATTAATTTTCTTGCCGGTGATCCCGGATTAAAATCTATTTGATGGCTACTGTCCATGTAAACCATTTGAAAAATTCATTTCCGATTCAGTTGGGTCTGGCATAGCACTAGCAATATTATCTGTGCTAATTTTTATAACATCAATTCTATCATTTGCTGTAATCTGTGAGGTAGATGCCCTTGAAGGAAAATCTACCTTATAATCAATAGGAGAAATATATGAGGAATTGGATCTAGTTAATCTAGATGAATAACTGATATTATCAATTTGATCTGGTTCATTGAACCTGATCCTAACAGTTCCATCAGAAGGTACATAGAATGCTTGTGTATAGTACAATCTGTAAGGTAAATAATAATTCTGAGAAAGCCATAGCTGATATAATTATAGCCGGGTTTACTGGCCAATTAAAAGGCTGGTGGGATAATTATTTGATTAATAGCCAAAAAGCAGATATATTAGGAGCTGTTAAAGCAGAAAATGGACAGAATGTGCAAAATATAGTCTATTCTTTAGTTCTTAATATTATAGAACATTTCTCAGGAAGATGGTCAGATAATAGTGAAACCATCAGAACTATGCTTCAAAACCTAAGGTGTCATACACTCACTGAATTTAGATGGTATAAGGATGTATTTCTTTCAAGAGTTATGGAAATACCCGAGTGTAATAGTACTCACTGGAAGTCTAAGTTTATAGATGGGCTTCCCACTTTATTTTCTAAAAGAATTAGGAAGACCCTTAGAGGTACTGCTATGAGTATAGATTATAATAGTTATACTTATGCTAAGCTGATTAGTATATGCACCCAGGAAGGTTTAGCTCTTTGTAATGAGATTAAGCTAAACCAAAAGATTAAGAAACACCGTCTAAATGAGAGACAACAATTAGGAGAGTTCTGTGAGCAATTTGCTATAGATATCCCCAAAATTAAGAAACCTCATAGGAAGAAGAAAGACCAAAAAGAGCCTTATAGGTACAAGAGAAAAAAGAAAATGAATCCCGAAAAGAGAAGGGAGAAGACCGAAAAGAGAAGGTCCAGTTATAAGAAGAGAAAGGATTTTATCAAATCCGTTAAGCCCAATGCCTGTTATAAGTGTGGTAAAGTAAGCCATTACGCCAAAGATTGTATGGTTAAGGATAAGATCAAGAACCTTAACCTGGATGACAGTATTAAGGATTCGTTATATAAGATCCTTTTGAATTCTTCAAGGGATCATTCTCCAGTAAGCAGTGACACAGAATCTTTAACTGATGAAGATTTGAAAGTGTTACAAAATGAAGAATACTATTCTTCATCAGATTCAGAGTGTGGACCTTGTAAGCAAATGTAAGGTGGGTGTTGTGATAACAACACAGAAGATGAGTTTATAATATTTATTCTCAGTTTAAGGATTTAGATAGAAATGTCCTTACAAATGATAGTTTATTAGAACTCCTTAGAGTTATAAAGGATCCTGAACTAAGATCCCAGATTATAGATAAGATAGATCCCATTAAGGATAATAGTCCCAAGGATTCTGAAATAGAAGGAATTCCTTCCCAAAAAGGTCCTTATACTATGTCTGATATAAAGAGGATTTTAAAAGAAAAATCCCAAGCCATAGACATGCTAACCACTGTTCAAGACTTGAAGGACGAGATTAATAATCTCAAGAATGAAGTCTCGAATTTAAAGGCTTCTAATATAGCCTTAGATAAGAGTATTATCAAGTTAGAAAATCCTCAGGTTGCTCCAAATTTAAATTCAGTACTGATATTACTGAAATAGAATTGGGTCCAAGTACTTCTAATAATAAGGAAGTATGAGATGACTTTTTAGGAACTGTTAATTTTCCTGATAATAAGTTTTTACAAAAATTACAATTCTTCACTACTCAAAAATTTCTAATAAAGGTAACTCTTTTGATTGATTATAATTTTAAAAAAGAATTTGTTGCATTATTCGATAGTGGTGCAGATTTAAATTGTATAAAAGAAGAGATAATACCTTCTAGATATTTTCATAAAACCACTCATAAATTAAAAATGCTAGTGGTCAGCATATGGGTATTACTTATAATTACCTAAAGCTTTTATTTGTAAAAATAATATTTGCATTCCTGAAAATTTTGTTTTAATAAAAGATATTCATCAGGATATTATATTAGGCGTGCCATTTTTTCATAAAATTATGCCTTTTACTAACTGGGATGCTAATAGCGTTACAGGTAATTATAAGAGTAAACCTATTACTTTTGAGTTTATAACTCAACCAATTCAGAGACTTTTGAATGAAATTATTTCAAATAACATTTCTGCAAAAAATAAGCAGATTGATTTTCTCAAAAATGAAATTTGTAGTCTTACTATTGAGCAGGACTGAAAAGCTCCTAAGTTAAAAGAAAAAATTGATTTGTTAAAAAACCAGTTTTCTTTATAAATTTGTGGAGATCATCCAAATCAATTTTTGAACAGGAAAAATCATATAGTAAGTCTTCCTTATGAAGAAGGCTTTTCAGAGGGTAATATCATAACTAAAGCTAGGCCATGCCAAATGAATTCCGAATATTTGGAATTATGCAAAAAGGAAATTAATTTTCTAATAGAGAAAGGTTTAATAAAACCTTCAAAGTCCAAATAGTCTTGCACTGCTTTCTATGTTAATAAACATGCAGGACAGAAACGTGGTGTTCCTAGGCTTGTTATAAATTATAAGCCCCTTAATAAGGCGCTAAAACGGATTAGATATCCTATCCCTAATAAAAGGACTTAATGGATAGATTACATGATGCGATTATATTCTCAAAGTTTGATTTAAAATCAGGCTATTGGCAGGTCCAAATAGCTGAATCAGATAGATATAAAACCGCTTTTAATGTCCCAATGGGTCAATATGAGATAAATGTTATGCCCTTTGCCTTGAAGAATACTCCATCTGAATTTCAGAAAATTATGGAGGATATCTTTATTTCTTATACTAATTTCATAATAGTCTATACAGATGATATTCTGGTATTTTCAAAGAATACTGAAAGTCATATTCGACACCTAGAAATATTTAAGAAAATTATTATACAAAATGATTTAGTTATTTCTAAACCAAAGATGAATCTTTTTCAGACTAATATTAGATTTTTAGGTCATACTGTTGAAAAAGGAAATATAATTCCTATTAATCGTACCATTGAATTTGCTTCTAAATTTTCTGATGTTATAACTGACAAAACCCAATTGCAGAGATTTTTGGGCAGTCTTAATTATAACTCTCCTTTTATAAAGGATTTAGCCAAGGATACTGCTATTCTTTATGATAGACTCAAAAAGAATCCAAAACCTTGGACTAACAGTCATACTGATGCTGTTAAAATCATTAAGAAGAAGGTTAATAACCTTCCATGTTTAACCCTTGCTAACCCAAATTGGGAAAAAGTGGTTGAAACTGACGCCTCTGATATGCGCTATGGTGGAATACTGAAGCAGATATGTCCTAGTAATAAACAGGAATATCTTGTCCAATTTTATTCTGGGAAATGGATAATTCTCAAAAAAATTATGCAACTGTAGCTAAAGAAATCTTGGCTATAGTTAAATGTGTTTTAAAGTTTCAGACTGATTTATATAATCAAAAGTTTTTTAATAAAAACTAATTATCATGCAGCTAGATTTATCTTTAATAAAGATTTTAAACATGATGTTTCGAAATAGACGTTTGCAAGATGGCAATCACTACTAGCTCCATTAGATATCGAAATTATTTATAAAAAAGGTAGTGATAATTATCTCCCTGATTCTTACTAGAGAATATTTGAATTCATAATTCCTTATGTTTCATTATGCAGATGAGACCACAGTATGTACCCCCTCAAGGAAGGGGAAGAGGAACTGGTAAAGGGAGAGGTAATATTCTCGCCCAAATTGGCAACCAAAAACTAATAGCTGCTAATATCACAGAAAGCTCGGGGGTTAATACTGACCACCCTATATACAGGGAATTTAAGGAATTCATATAGTCCAAAAAGGAGGGTAATAACCCACCTTCGTATTGAGCGGCCTTAACAGAAGAAGGCCATGAAGGAAATGAGGTTTATAGCCAAGGTTCACAAAAAGAATTGATAATTCTTTTGGAACAATCTGACCTCAAATGGAAGGATAATCCCGGGCAAATAATGGCTAGGTACTTGGATACGGCATCATATGCCTCAACTTCTTATAAGTACAGGATGAATTATTGTGACGACCCGGCCAGTCGTCTCATGAGTTACCGCACCGTCTTCCCCATTTTCTGTCTCATTATATTTCGTTATCTGTGTTTTATGTAACCAAGTTGAGTAGTTGCGTTCGGAGTGAGTTTGGCAAGAAATGAGACACTTAGTCTCTTTTAAGAAAGGTTTAAGTTGGAAAAGTCAACCGGATGTTGACTTATGAGTTAGAGGGCTCGGATGTGGGTTTCGATGGTTCGGATAGTTACGAGAGGTGATTTATGACTTAGGAGTGTGATCAAAATTGGTTTTTGAGGTCCCGTGCAGAATTAGGCTTGAATTGGTGAAGTTAGAATTTTGGCGATATCTGGTGGTTAGGCAAAATTTTGATCCGACGGTCGGAATGGAATTCCGACAGTTGCTAAAGCTTTGATATGTCATTTGGAATGTGTGTGAAATATTTCAGGTTATTCGGACGTTGTTTGGTTGGGTTTTGATCAAAAGAGCGATTTAGAATATTTTGGAACTCTTAGGCTTGAATCCGACACGAATTTGATATTGGGATGTTGTTTTGAGCGTTCCGAAGGTTGGAACAAGTTTGAATGATGCAATGGGATATGTTAGCATGTTTCGTTGAGGTCCTAGTGGCCTCGGGTGAGTTCTGGGTGGTTAAACGGACTATTTCATCGTTGGAAAGAGAAGTTGCAGAGAACCAGAGTCAGGAATGCGGTCACATTTCTCAAATGCGGACCGCATATTGCACAAGGAGATCGCAAACCCAGACAGTGTTCTGGGCAAAGATTGACGTAGAAAATGCGGTCAAAAATACGATCGCATTTTTGACATGCGGACCGCAAACCACGCTTCGTACTGAATTGCTGTGAAGGCTAGGGGTTACATTTGCGATGGTCGTGTCAAATATGCGGACCGCATATCTGTTATGCGACAGATATGCGATCGCATTTTAACCCTGAGGGGGGCGTCTTTTGTCTCAATTTTCGACCCTTTATAAATAAGAACCCAATATCAATTAGCCATGCAAATACCCATTGTCGTTACCATCTAAGAGAACCATCTCGAAAACACCCTAAATCACAGCAAAATCAGCATTGAGAACATACCCAAAGGAGACTTTCTTGGACAAATTCTTGAAAGAAGGATTTGGCCATCTTAAATATAATTGGAGCTATAGAGCTCGGATTGCAGCTAATCTTGAAGGGAATTTTTGGAGATTTCCAAGTGGAACATCGGGGTAAGTGTTCCTAACTCAATCTTGGTCAAATTACCCAAATTTATTGCTATTCTAGCATGCAATTTGTGATTTAAGTTGGAAAACCCTAAGTTTAGATTAAAAATTTGAGGGTCGAGATGATGTCGGAATTTGGTAAAATTGATATGTATGAACTCGTTGGGAGATAAGGAACCCGTTGGTGTGAAAATTTTTGAGCTTCGAGAAGTGGGCCCGAGGTTCGGGTCTTGCTAATTTCGGAATTTCTTAATATTTATCAATTGTTTTGCTTGGGCTTTGTTCCCTCAACATATTGTGACGTGTTCGTTCTTATTTTGGATAGATTCAACTCTCGTGGAGGCCACTTCAAAGGGAAAAGGCGTCGCGGGCGAGGGATTTAGCTAGTTCGAGGTGAGTAGTGACTGTAAATAATGTTCTTAGGGTTTGAAACCCCAGATTTACACATCGTAGTGCTATATTGAGGTGAGGCATATGTTCCATGATGGGCGTTGGGTCATTTACTACTGGGGATTTGTGATTTGGTCCATCCCAATTGATGATTTTACTACATATTTGATTGAAACTTACTTGTTATCATCTCGATTTGGGCTGATTGCCATATTTGGGCTCCGTGCCAATTGTTTGAACCCTTCAGAGAATTTTTATCACTGTTTCCTCACTATTTGACATATTACTTGAACTCGGTCATGCCGTTTTCCACTACTTTACAACTCAGACACTTTTACTCAGCTTTGAGATTTAAATGAAATTTAAATGATATTTTTGGGCTGAGAACTACTGTTTTACTATGTCCTAGGGGCATGTGATGATTTTCTGACTGAGTGCGGTCGAGGGCCAAATGTGAGGTTTTACTGAGTGATATGAGGCCGAGGGCCTGAGATACTGTATATGCCACGAGGTTGCTTGTGACTGATATAAGGCCGAGGGTCTAAGATACTTGATATACGCCACGAGGTGGGTTGATTGATATGAGGCCGAGGGCCTAGATATATGCCACGAGGTGGTTTGATATAGCGCTTGGGCCGTAAGGGGCCCCTCCCGGAGTCTGTACACCCCCAGTGAGCGCGTGTACCCATTGTGATGGAAAATATAGCCCGAGGGGCTGATATTGTTCCATGTGAGAGCCCGAGGGGCTGATACTGTTCTATGTGATATGCCCGAGGGGCTGATGTTGTACCATATGATATGCCCGAGGGGCTGATATTGTACCATGTGATATGCCCGAGGGTCGATACTGTACCATGTGATACGCCCGAGGGGCTTATACTGTTCTGTGATATTGCTCGAGGGGCGGATTTTTAAACGATATTGAGCCCGAGGGGCGATTTACTACTTTTCTTTTACTATACATTATTTACTTGAAAATTTCAAGTTCTACCTGTTGAAAGAAGATTTTGCTTGATTTCTCACTGATTTACTGTTTGCGAATGATGTTTTAAATGCTTCATTATGGATTGCCTTGTGCTTTACGTGTTTTCTTATTATCAGTTATTATTTATAATTATTACTCACCGAGTTGGAGGTACTCACATTACTCCCTGCACCATGTGTGCAGATTCAGGCGTTGTTGGTTCCGCCCCAGAGTATTGATTTCTCCTGTCCAGGCGGCGATTCAGAGACTACGAGGTAGATGTTGGCGTCCGCAGCCCCGTATCTCTTTCATCTTGTTGTTCCTATGTTCTTCAAAAAAAAATTGTGCCAGTTATTGTACTTTAGTAGACTTGTATTAGGATTCATTAGTTGCTCATGACATTGTGACACTCCGGTTTGGGATGTAGTCGGGATGGTTAGCCATATTTCTCGCGAATGAATGCTATTAAACTATGATTGTGTTGTTTTCTCGTTAATTATTTGCTTAAATATGAGATTTCGTTGAGTTGGCTTGCCTTGTCTTCACGAGAGGCACCATCACGATAGGGTTCGGGGTTAGGGTCGTGACAGCTTGGTATCAGAGCCTATGTTACATAGGTCTCACGAGTTATGAGCGGGTTTAGTAGAGTCTCGCGGATCGGTACGGAGACGTCTGTATCTATCTTCGAGAGGCTGCAGAACCTTTTAGGAAAACTTCATATTCTTGAAATTCTTGTCGTGCGAGCTTGTTGATCCGAGCACTAAAACTTTTGTTATCCTATTCTCTCACAGATGGTGAGGACGCGAGATACCGGACAAGATGGACGACCACCAGTGCCACCCACTGAGGCCACCAGAGGCCGTGGACGCGGTCGTGGTCGTGGCAGAGGCAGAATAGCTAGGGAAGCACCTGTTGATCCACCAGCTACCCCAGCTCAGGATCAGGCTCCAGTGGCACCGGCTCAGGCACCAGCTGTGCCTATCGTTATTCCAGGTCTTCAGGAGACCTTGGCTCAGATCTTATCAGTTTGCACGGGCCTAGCTCAGGCGGTTTCAGCCACCGCAATAGTAGCTACTTCACAGGCCGGGGGAGGCAATCAGACCCCCGCTGCTCGCACACCTAAGCAGGCAGTGCAGGGACCTCAGATGCCGGGGGCACCTCCAGCCCAGCCAGTTGCACCAGCCCAGGAGTTCATGGTACCAGTTATGCCAGATGATGAGCAGCGTCGTCTTGAGAGGTTTAGAAGACTCCAGCCTCCGTCATTCAGTGGTGCTGAGGGCGAGGATATCTAGGGTTTTCTTGAAAAGTGAGCGGATGCTCCGTACAGCCGGGATCCTTGAGTCAAGTGGTGTGGCATTCACCACCTTTCAGTTTACGGGAGCTGCCTTCACTTGGTTGGAGGCGTATGAGAGGCTTAGGCCGGTTGATGCAGCACCCCTTACTTGGCAGCAGTTCTCCGCTCTTTTCTTGGAGAAGTATGTAACGCAGTCCCGCAGAGAGGAGCTGCGTAGATAGTTCGAATGGCTGTGACAGGGGGATATGACTGTGTTGCAGTATGAGTCGAGGTTCTCTAAGCTGGCTCGTCATGCTGTCTGGCTGGTTCCAACTGATCATGAAAGGATCAGGAGGTTTGTGGATGGCCTTAACTATCATCTCCGTATTCTTATGACCAGGGAGAGAGTATTGGGTGCCACTTTCGAGGAGGTGGTTGATATAGCTCGCGAAATTGAGATGGTTCGCCGTCAGGAGCGAGAGGAGAAGGAGGCTAAGAGGCGTCGAGGATCAGGCAGTTACAGTGGTGCTCCTTCAAGAGGCCAGTTTCAGCAGGGTAGAGGTCGTTCCTTCAGGCCTGCTCAGCCAGCCCGTCCAGAGTACCGTGGGGCATCTACAAGTCGTGGTTATCATGGGTTGCAGTAGGGCCATTCATCACTCAACGCCCTTCCAGCTCGTGTTCCGTTAGCCCAGGGTCCTTCTATGCCGAGTGCACCTTCTAGACACTCCGGTGTGGGAGGTTCCCTTCATTCCTCTTCCCCAGCACCAGGGAGTTGTTATGAGTGTGGCGAGATGGGCCAAATGTG
>MCJB01005936.1:206370-248427 GCA_002018475.1 Nicotiana obtusifolia | reverse complement strand
TCATTATTTGGGTACGCCCCGAGAGTTTCTTGCTTTACCTGTTCATGTGTCTACCTCGGTGGGCGATACTGTTATTGTAGACCGTGTGTACCGGTCATGTGTAGTGACTATTGGGGGTCTGGATACACGAGTCGACCTATTGCTATTGAGCATGGTGGATTTTAATGTCATTTTGGGCATGGATTGGTTATCTCCATGTCGTGCTATTCTAGAGTGTCATGCTAAGACATTCACCTTGACTATGCTGGATGTGCCGCGAATCGAGTGGCGTGGCGTGACTGACTACATTCCTAGTAGAGTGATATCATTCTTGAAGGCCCAGCGTATGGTTGGGAAGGGTTGCCTTTCATACCTAGCGTTTGTGAGGGATGTTGGAGCTGAGACTCCAAGAATTGAATCGGTTCTAATTGTGAGGGATTTTCCCGATGTATTTCCCGCAAACTTGCCGGGCATGCCACCGGACAGGGATATTGATTTTGGTATTGACCTGGTGCTGGGCACTTAGCCCATCTCTATTCCACCGTATCGTATGGCACCGGCAGAGTTGAAAGAATTGAAGGAGCAACTTCAGGAACTCCTAGATAAGGGGTTCATTCGGCCTAGCGTGTCACCTTGGGGTGCACCGGTTTTATTTGTGAAGAAGAAGGATGGCAAGATAAGGATGTGCATTGATAACAGGAAATTAAACAAGGTAACAATCAAGAACAAGTATCCTTTGCCTCGCATTGACGATTTGTTGGACCAGCTCCAGGGAGCGCGAGTGTTCTCAAAGATTGATCTCCGTTCGGGTTATCACCGGTTGAAAATCAGGGATTCAGACATTCTTAAGACTGCTTTCCGGACTAGATATGGTCACTATGAGTTTCTTGTTATGTCTTTCGGGCTAACCAATGCCCCAGCAACGTTCATGCAGTTGATGAACAATGTATTTCGGCCTTATCTAGATTCGTTCGTAGTTGTATTCGTTGATGATATTCTGCTGTACTCGCGTAGCCTGAAGGAGCACGCGGAGCATTTGCTAGTTGTATTGCAGAGATTGAGGGAGGAGAAGCTGTATGCAAAATTCTCTAAGTGTGAGTTTTGGCTCGGTTCAGTGGCTTTCTTTGGGCACGTAGTTTCCAGCGAGGGTATACAGGTTGATCAAAAGAAGATAGAGGCAGTTCAGAGTTTGCCTAGACCGTCCTCAGCCACAGAGATTCGTAGCTTCCTCGGGTTGGCAGGCTATTATCGCCGGTTTGTTCGGGGATTCTCATCCATCGCATCGCCCTTGACCATATTGACCCCGAAGGGTGCTCCGTTTGTATGGTCGGACGAGTGTGAAGAGAGCTTTCAGAAGCTCAAGACAGCCTTGACCACAGCTCCAGTGTTGGTTTTGCCATCAGCTTCAGGTGCATATACTGTGTATTGTGATGCTTCAAGAGTTGGGATTGGTTGTGTATTGATGCAGGAGGGTAGAGTTATTGCTTATGCTTCTCGTCAGTTGAAGCCCCATGAAAAGAACTACCCCGTGCATGATTTGGAGCTGGCTGCCATAGTCCATGCACTGAAGATTTGGAGGCATTACTTGTATGGCGTGTCTTGTGAGGTGTTTACTGATCATCGCAGACTCCAACGATTGTTCAAGCCAAAGGATCTTAATTTGAGGCAGCGGAGATGGTTGGAGTTGCTCAAGGATTATGACATCACTATATTATACCATCCAGGAAAGGCCAATGTGGTGGCTGATGCGTTGAGCCGAAAGGCAGTAAGTATGGGGAATTTTGCATATATTCCAGTTGAGGAGAGACCTCTTGCAGTTGATGTTCAAGCCTTGGCCAATAGGTTTGTGAGATTAGACATTTCGAAAGCTAGCCGGGTGTTGGCTTGTGTGGTTTCTCGGTCTTCGTTATATGATCGCATCAGGGAGCGCCAGTATGACGATTCGCATTTGCTTGTCCTTAAGGACAGAGTTCATCATAATTATGCTAGAGATGTGACAATCGACGATGATGGAGTGTTGCGAATGTAGGGCCGGATTTGCGTGCCCAATGTGGATGGGCTTCGGGAGTTCATTCTGGAGGAGGCCATAGCTCGCGGTATTCCATTCATCCGGGTGCCGCGAAGATGTATCAGGACTTGAGGCAACATTATTGCTGGAGAAGGATGAAGAAAGATATTGTGGGATTCGTGGCTCGGTGTCTTAACCGTCAGCAGGTAAAATATGGGCATCAGAGACCGGGCGGCTTGCTTCACAGATGACTATTCCTGAGTGGAAGTTGGAGCAGATCACCATGGACTTTGTTGTTGGACTTCCACGGACTTTGAAGAAGTTCGATGCTATCTGGGTGAATCGCTGACCAAGTCTACACACTTTATTCCTGTGTGTACTACCTATTCTTCAAAACGGTTGGCAAGGATTTATGTCCGAGAGATCATTCGGCTGCATGGTGTTCCCGTTTCTATCATTTCAGATAGAGGTACTCAGTTTACTTTGCAATTTTGGAAAGACGTGCAGAGGGAATTGGGTACTCAGGTGGAGTTGAGCACAACTTTTCATCCTCAGACGGATGGGCAGTCCGAGCGTACTATCCAGATATTGGAGGACATGTTGCGTGCATGTGCTATTGATTTCGGAGGCTCGTGGGCTGAATTTCTACCGCTTGCGGAGTTTGCTTATAACAACAGCTACCAGTCGAGTATCCAGATGGCTCCGTATGAGGCTTTGTATGGGAGGCGGTGTAGATCTCGAGTTGGTTGGTTTGAGCCCGGTGAGGCTAGGTTATTGGGGACTGACTTAGTTAAGGATGCTCTAGAGAAGGTGAAAGTAATCCAGGAGAGGCTCCGTACAGCGTAGTCGAGGCAAAACAGTTATGCCGATAGGAAAGCCCGAGATGTGTCCTACATGGTTGGTGAGAAGGTCTTGCTGAAGGTTTCTCCCATGAAGGGTGTTATGAGATTCGGGAACAAAGGGAAATTGAGTCCTCGGTTCATTGGGCCATTTGAAGTGCTTAGGAGAATTGGGGAGGTGGCTTATGAGCTTGCTTTGCCACCCAGCCTGTCGAGTGTATGCCTAATATTTCATGTTTCTATGCTTCGAATGTATATTGGGGATTCATCTCATATTTTGGACTTTAGCATGGTTCAGTTGGATGATGATTTGACCTATGATGTGGAGCCAATGCCAATTGTGGGTCGTCAGGTTCGGAAGTTGAGGTCCAAAGATATAGCATCAGTGAAACTGCAGTGGAGAGGTCGTCCCATGGAGGAGGCTACCTAGGAAATCGAGCGGGAGATGCGGAGCAGATATCCTCACCTATTTGAGACTTCAGGTATGTTTCTTCACTCGTTCGAGGACGAATGTTTGTCTAAGAGGGGGAGAATGTGACGACCCGGCCAGTCGTCTCATGAGTTACCGCTCCGTCTTCCCCATTTTCTGTCTCATTATGTTTCGTTATCTGAGTTTTATGTAACCAAGTTGAGTAGTTGCGTTCGGAGTGAGTTTGGCAAGAAATGAGATACTTAGTCTCTTTTAAGAAAGGTTTAAGTTGAAAAAGTCAACCGGATGTTGACTTATGAGTTAGAGGGCTTGGATGTGGGTTCCAATGGTTTGGTTAGTTTCAAGAGGTGATTTATGACTTAGGAGTGTGATCGGAATTAGTTTTTGAGGTCTCATGTAGAATTAGGCTTGAATTGGTGAAGTTAGAATTTTGGCAATTTTCGGTGGTTAGCCGAAATTTTGATCCGAGGGTCGGAATGGAATTTTGACTGTTGCTGTAGCTTCGATATGTCATTTGGGATGTGTGTGCAAAATTTCAGGTCATTAAGATGTGGTTTGGTTGGGTTTAGATCAAAAGAGCGATTTAGAAGATTTTGGAACTCTTAGGCTTGAATCCGACACGAATTTGATATTGGGATGTTGTTTTGAGCATTCCGAAGGTTGGAACAAGTTTGAATGATGTTATGGGATATGTTGGCATGTTTGGTTGAGGTCCTAGTGGCCTCGGGTGAGTTCTGGGTGGCTAAACGGACTATTTCATCGTAGGAAAGAAACGTTGCAGAGAACCAGAGTCAGGAATGCGGTCGCATTTCTAAAATGCGGACCGCATATTGCACAAGGAAATCGCAAACCCAGACAGTGTTCTGGGCAAAGATTGACGTCGAAAATGCGGTCACATTTTTGACATGCGGACTGCAAACCATGCATCATACTGAATTGCGGTGAAGGCTAGGGGTTACATTTACGATGGTCGCGTCAAATATGTGGACCGCATATCTGTTATGCGACAGATATGCGATCGCATTTTAACCCTGACAGGGGCATTTTTTGTCTCGATTTTCTACCCATTATAAATAAGAACCCAGTATCCATTAGCCATGCAAAAACCCATTGTCGTTACCATCTAAGAGAACCATCTCCAAAACACCCTAAATCGCAGCAAAATCAGCCTTGAGAACATACCTAAAGGAGACTTTCTTGGACAAATTCTTGAAAGAAGGACTTGGCCATCTTAAACATAATTGGAGCTATAGAGCTCGGATTGCAGCTAATCTTGAAGGGATTTTTGGGAGATTTTCAAGGGGAACATCAGGGTAAGTGTTCCTAACTCAATCTTGGTCAAATTACCCAAATCTATTGCTATTCTAGCATGCAATTGGTGATTTAAGTTGGAAAACCCTTAAGTTTTTAGATTGAAAATTTGAGGGTCGAGATGATGTCAGAATTTGGTAAAATTGATATGTATGAACTCTTGGGATATAAGGAACCCGTTAGTGTGAAAATTTCTGAGCTTTGAGAAGTGGGCCCGGAGTTCGGGTCTTGCTAATTTCGGAATTTCTTTGTATTTATCGATTGTTTTGCTTGGGCTTTGTTCCCTCAGCATATTGTGACGTGTTCGTTCTAATTTTGGATAGATTCGACGCGCGTGGAGGCCACTTAAAAGGGCAGAGGCGTCGGGGGCTAGGGATTTAGCTAGTTCGAGGTGAGTAGTGACTGTAAATAATGTTCTTAGGGTTTGAAACCCCGGATTTACACATCGTAGTGCTATATTGAGGTGAGGCACACGCTCCATGATGGGCGTGGGGTCATTTACTACTGGGGATTTGTGACTTGGTCCATCCCGATTGATGATTTTACTACATATTTGATTGAAACTTATTTGTTATCAAATTGATTTGGGTTGATTGCCATATTTGGGCTCCGTGCCAATTGTTTGAACCCTTCGGGGAATTTTTATCACTGTTTCCTCACTATTTGACATATTACTTGAACTCAGTCATGCCGTTTTCCACTACTTTACAACTCAGCCACTTTTACTCAGCTTTGAGATTTCAATGAAATTTAAGCCGAGGGCCAAATGTGAGGTTTTACTGAGTGATATGAGGCCGAGGGCCTAAGATACTGCATATGCCATGAGGTTGCTTGTGACTGATATGAGGCCGAGGGCCTAAATATATGCCACGAGATGGCTTGATATAGCGCTTGGGCCGTAAGGGGCCCCTCCCGGAGTCTGTACACCCCCAGTGAGCGCGGGTACCCATTGTGATGGAAAATATAGCCCGAGGGGCTGATATTGTTCCATGTGAGATCCCGAGGGGCTGATATTGTACCATGTGATATGTCCGAGGGGCCGATACTGTACCATATGATACGCCCGAGGGGCTGATACTGTTCTGTGATATTGCCCGAGGGGCAGATTTTTAAACGATACTAAGCCCGAGGGGCGATTTACTACTTTTCTTTTACTATTACTTGAAAGTTTCATGTTCTACCTGTTGAAAGAAGATTTTTCTTGATTTTTCACTGATTTACTGTTTGCGAATGATGTTTTAAATGTTTCATTATGGGTTGCCTTGTGCTTTACGTGTTGTCTTACTATCAGTTGTTATTTATAATTATTACTCACTGAGTTGGAAGTACTCACATTACTCCCTGCACCATGTGTGCAGATTCAGGCGTTTGTTTGTTCTGCCCCAGAGTATTGATTTCTCCTGTCCAGGCGGTGATTCAAAGACTACGAGGTAGTTGTTGGTGTCCGCAGCCCCGTATCTCTTTCATCTTGTTGTTCCTATGTTCTTCAAAAAACAAATTGTGCCAGTTGTTGTACTTTAGTAGACTTGTATTAGGATTCATTAGTTGCTCATGAAGTTTTCTGCGGAGATACTGGCCAAAGACAGGAGAAAATGCGTAGACAACTCTTCGAGATGAAGTGTGTGTCACCCCGGTTTGGGCTATAGTCGGGATGGTTAGCCGTATTTCTCGCGAGTGAATGCTATTAAACTATGCTTGTGTTGTTTTCTCGTTAATTATTTGCTTAAATATGAGATTTCGTTGAGTTGGTTGGCCTTGTCTTCAGGGGAGGCGCCATCACGATAGGGTTCGGGGTTAGGGTCGTGATAGCTTGGTATCAGAGCCTAGGTTACATAGGTCTCACGAGTCATCAGCGGGTTTAGTAGAGTCTCGCGGATCGGTACGGAGACGTCTGTATCTATCTTCGAGAGGCTGCAGAACCTTTTAGGAAAACTTCATATTCTTGAAATTCTTGTCGTGCGAGCTTGTTGATCCGAGCACTAAAACTTTTGTTATCCTATTCTCTCACAGATGGTGAGGACGCGAGATACCGGACAAGATGGACGACCACCAGTGCCACCCACTGAGGCCACCAGAAGCCGTGGACGCGGTCGTGGTCGTGGCAGAGGCAGAATAGCTAGGGAAGCACATGTTGATCCACCAGCTGCCCCAGCTCAGGATCAGGCTCCAGTGGCACCGGCTCAGGCACCAGTTGTGCCTATCGTTATTCCAGGTCTTCAGGAGACCTTGGCTCAGATCTTATCAGTCTGCACGAGCCTAGCTCAGGCGGTTTCAGCCACCACAATAGCAGCTACTTCACAGGCCAGGGAAGGCAATCAGACCCTCGCTGCTCGCACACCTGAGCAGGCAATGCAGGGACCTCAGATGCCGGGGGCACCTCCAGCCCAGCCGGTTGCACCAGCCCGGGAGTTCAAGGTACCAGTTATGCCAGATGATGAGCAGCGTCGTCTTGAGAGGTTTGGCAGACTCCAGCCTCCGTCATTCAGTGGTGCTGAGGGCGAGGATGCCTAGGGTTTTCTTGACAAGTGTCAGCGGATGCTTCGTACAGCTGGGATCCTTGAGTCTAGTGGTGTGGCCTTCACTTGGTATGAGGCACATGAGAGGCGTAGGCCGGTTGATGCAGCGCCCCTTACTTGGCAGCAGTTCTCCGGTCTTTTCTTGGAGAAGTATGTGCTGCAGTCCCGCAGAGAGGAGCTGCGTAGACAGTTCGAATGGCTGCGACAGGGGGATATGACTGTGTTGCAGTATGACTCGAGGTTCTCTGCGCTGGCTCGTCATGCTGTCTGGATGGTTCCGACTGATCATGAAAGGATCAGGAGGTTTGTGGATGGCCTTAACTATCATCTCTGTATTCTTATGACCAGGGAGAGAGTATTAAGTGCCACTTTCGAGGAGGTGGTTGATATAGCTCGCGAAATTGAGACGGTTCACCGTCAGGAGCGAGAAGAGAGGGAGGCTAAGAGGCCTCGAGGATCGAGCAGTTACAGTGGTACTCCTTCAAGGGGCCAGTTCCAGAAAGGTAGAGGTCGTTCCTTCAGTCGTGCTCAGTCAGCCCGTCCAGAGTACCGTGGGGCATCTGCAGGTCGTGGTTATCATGGGTTGCAGTAGGGCTAGTCATCACTCAGCACCCTTCCAGCTCGTGCTCCGTCAGCCCAAGGTCCTTCTATGCCGAGTGCACCTGGGAGACACTCCGGTGTGAGAGGTTCCCTTCATTCCTCTTCTCCAACACCAAGGGGTTGTTATGAGTGTGGCGAGATGGGCCACATGTGGAGGAAGTGTCCTCATCGTGGTGCTAGATCATCCCAGCAGAGGGGTCAGCCCTCGACTTCTGCTCTAGTTACATTACCACCCGCTCAGCCAACTAGGGGTGGAGGTCAGGAAGCCACGGGTCACCCTAGAGGGGGAGGTCGATCAGGAGGTGACCAGGCTCGATTCTATGCTATTCCAGGTAGGACAGATGCCAGTGCTTCAGATGTCGTCATTACAGGTATTGTCTCAGTCTGCCACAAGGATGCATCTATATTATTTGATCCCGGTTCCACCTATTTATATGTGTCCTCATATTTTTCTCATTATTTAGGTACGCCCCCGGAGTTTCTTGCTTTACCTATTCATGTATCTACCCCAGTGGGCGATACTGTTGTTGTAGACCGTGTGTACCGGTCATGTGTAGTGACTATTGGGGGTCTGGATACACGAGTGGACCTATTGCTATTGAGCATGGTGGATTTTGATGTCATTTTAGGCATGTATTGGTTATCTCCGTGTCGTGCTATTTTAGACTGTCATGCTAAGACGACCTTGGCTATGCCGGGTGTGCCGCGAATTGAGTGGCGTGGCGTGACTGATTACATTCCTAGTAGAGTGATATCATTTTTGAAGGCCCAGCGTATGATTGGGAAGGGTTGCCTTTCATACCTAGCGTTTGTGAGGGATGTTGGAGCTGAGACTCCAAGCATTGAATCGGTTCCAGTTGTGAGGGACTTTCTCGATGTATTTCCCGCAGAACTGCCGGGCATGCCACCGGACAGGGATATTGATTTTGGTATTGACCTGGTGCCGGGCACTCAGCCCATCTCTATTCCACTGTATCGTATGGCACCAGCAGAGTTGAAAGAATTGAAGGAGCAACTTCAGGAACTCCTAGATAAGGGGTTCATTCGGCCTAGCATTTCACCTTGTTAAGACTGGAACGCCTGGTTTTGTTTATGAAGAAGAAGGATGGCAAGATGAGGATGTGCATTGATTACAGGCAATTAAACAAGGTAACAATCAAGAACAAGTATCCTTTGCCTCGCATTGATGATTTGTTTGACCAGCTCCAGGGAGCGCGAGTGTTCTTAAAGATTGATCTCCGTTCGGGTTATCACCAGTTGAAAATCAGGGATTCAGACATTCTTAAGACTGCTTTCCGGACTAGATATGGTCACTATGAGTTTCTTGTTATGTCTTTCGGGCTAACCAAAGACCCAACAGCGTTCATGCAGTTGATGAACGATGTATTTCGGCCTTATCTGGTTTCGTTCGTAGTTGTATTCGTTGATGATATTCTGCTGTACTCGCGTAGCCAGGAGGAGCACGCGGAGCATTTGCGAGTTGTAATGCAGAGATTGAGGGAGGAGAAGCTGTATGCAAAATTCTCTAAGTGTGAGTTTTGGCTCGGTTCAGTGGCTTTCTTGGGGCACTTAGTTTCCAGCGAAGGTATACAGGTTGATCCAAAGAAGATAGAGGCAGTTCAGAGTTTGCCTAGACCGTCCTCAGCCATAGAGATTCGTAGCTTCCTTGGGTTGGCAGGCTATTATCACCGGTTTGTTCAGGGATTCTCTTCCATCGCATCGCCCTTGACCATATTGACCCCGAAGGGTGCTCCTTTTCTATGGTCGGACGAGTGTGAAGAGAGCTTTCAGAAGCTCAAGACAACCTTGACCACAACTCCAGTGTTGGTTTTGCCATCAGCTTCAGGTGCATATTATGTGTATTGTGATGCTTCAAGAGTTGGGATTGGTTGTGTATTGATGCAGGAGGGTAGAGTTATTGCTTATGCTTCTCGTCAGTTAAAGCCCCATGAAAAGAACTAACCCGTGCATGATTTGGAGCTGGCTGCCATAGTCCATGCACTAAAGATTTGGAGGCATTACTTGTATGGCGTGTCTTGTGAGGTGTTTACTGATCATCGCAGCCTCCAACAATTGTTCAAGCAAAAGGATCTTAATTTGAGGCAGCGGAGATGGTTGGAGTCGCTCAAGGATTATGACATCACTATATTATACCATCCGGGAAAGGCCAATGCGGTGGCCGATGTGTTGAGCCAAACGGCAGTAAGTATGGGGAGTTTGGCATATATTCCAGTTGAGGAGAGACCTCTTACAATTGATGTTCAAGCCTTGGCCAATAGGTTTGTGAGATTAGACATTTCGAAACCTAGCCGGGTGTTGGCTTGTGTGGTTTCTCGGTCTTCGTTATATGATAGCATCAGGGAACGCCAGTATGACGATCCGCATTTTCTTGCCCTTAGGGACAGAGTTCATCATAATGATGCTAGAGATGTGACAATCGACGATGATGGAGTGTTGCAAATGCAGGGCCGGATTTGCGTGCCCAATGTGGATGGGCTTCGGTAGTTGATTCTGGAGGAGGCCCATAGCTCGCGGTATTCCATTCATCCAGGTGCCACGAAGATGTATCAGGACTTGAGGCAACATTATTGGTGGAGAAGGATGAAGAAAGATATTGTGGGATTCGTGGCTCGGTGTCTTAACTGTCAGCAGGTAAAATATGAGCATCAGAGACCGGGCAGCTTGCTTAAGCAGATGACTACTCTCGAGTGGAAGTGGGAGCGGATCACCATGGACTTTGTTGTTGGACTTCCACGGACTTTGAAGAAGTTCGATGCTATCTGGGTGATTGTGGATCGGATGACCAAGTCAGCACACTTTATTCCTGTGTGTACTACCTATTCTTCAGAACGGTTGGCAAGGATTTATATCCGAGAGATCATTCGGCTGCATGGTGTTCCCGTTTCTATCATTTCAGATAGAGGTACTCAGTTTACTTCGCAATTTTTGAAAGCCGTGCAGAGGGAATTGGGTACTCAGGTGAAGTTGAGCACAGCTTTTCATTCTCAGACGGATGGGCAGTCCAAGCGTACTATCCATATATTGGAGGACATGTTGCGTGCATGTCCTATTGATTTCGGAGGCTCATGGGCTGAATTTCTACCGCTTGCGGAGTTTTTTTAAGAGGGGGAGAATGTGACGACCCGGCCAGTCGTCTCATGAGTTACCGCTCCGTCTTCCCCATTTTCTGTCTCATTATGTTTCGTTATCTGTGTTTTACCTAACCAAGTTGAGTAGTTGCGTTCGGAGTGAGTTTGGCAAGAAATAAGACACTTAGTCTCTTTTAAAAAAGGTTTAAGTTGAAAAAGTCAACCGGATGTTGACTTATGAGTTAGAGGACTCAGATGTGGTTTCCGATGGTTCGGTTGGTTTTGGGAGGTGATTTATGACTTAGGAGTGTGATCGGAATTGGTTTTTGAGGTCCCGTATAGAATTAGGCTTGAATTGGTGAAGTTAGAATTTTGGCGATTTCCGGTGGTTAGGCGAAATTTTGATCCGAGGGTCGGAATGGAATTCCGACTGTTGCTGTAGCTTCGATATGTCATATGGGATGTGTGTGTAAAATTTCAGGTCATTCGGACGTGGTTTGGTTGGGTTTAGATCAAAAGGGCGATTTACAAAATTTTGGAACTCTTAGGCTTGAATCCGATACGAATTTGATATTGGGATGTTGTTTTGAGCGTTCCGAAGGTTGGAACAAGTTTCAATGATATTATGGGATATGTTGGCATGTTTGGTTGAGGTCCTAGTGGCTTCGGGTGAGTTCTGGGTGGTTAAACAGACTATTTCATCGTTGGAAAGAAAAGTTGCAGAGAACTAGAGTCAGGAATGCGGTCGCATTTCTCAAATGTGGACAGCATATTGCACTAGGAGATCGTAAACCCAGACGGTGTTCTGGGCAAATATTGACGTCAAAAATGCGGTCGCATTTTTGACATGCGGACCGCAAACCATGCTTCGTACTGAATTGCAATGAAGGCTAGGGTTACATTTGCGATGGTCGCGTCAAATATGCGGACCACATATATGTTATGCGACAGATATGCGATCGCATTTTAACCCTGACAGGGGCGTTTTTTGTCTCGATTTTCGACCCTTTATAAATAAGAACCCAGTATCCATTATCCATGCTAAAACCCATTGTCCTTACCATCTAAGAGAACCATCTCCAAAAGACCCTAAATCACAGCAAAATCAGCCTTGAGAACAAACCCAAAGGAGACTTTCTTGGACAAATTCTTGAAAGAAGGACTTGGCCACCTTAAGCATAATTGGAGCTATAGAGCTCGGATTGCAGCTAATCTTGAAGGGATTTTTGGGAGATTTTCAAGGGGAACATCGAGATAAGTGTTTCTAACTCAATCTTGGTCAAATTACCCAAATCTTTTGCAATTCTAGCATGCAATTGGTGATTTAAGTTGGAAAACCCTTAAGTTTTTAGATTGAAAATTTGAGGGTCGAGATGATGTCGGAATTTGGTAGAATTGATATGTATGAACTCGTTGGGAGACAAGGAACCCGTTTGTGTGAAAATTTCTGAGTTTCGAGAAGTGGGCCTGGGGTTCGGGTCTTGCTAATTTCAGAATTTCTTAGTATTTATCGATTGTTTTGCTTGGGTTTTGTTCCCTCAGCATATTGTGACATGTTCGTTCTCATTTTGGATAGATTCGACGCGCGTGGAGGCCACTTCAAAGGGCACAGGCGTCGCGGGCTAGGGATTTAGCTAGTTTGAGGTGAGTAGTGACTGTAAATAATGTTCTTAGGGTTTGAAACCCCGGATTTACACATCGTAGTGCTATATTAAGGTGAGGCACACGCTCTATGATGGGCGTGGGATCATTTACTACTGGGGATTTGTGACTTGGTCCATCCCGATTGATGATTTTACTACATATTTGATTGAAACTTACTTGTTATCATCTAGATTTGGGTTGATTTCCATATTTGGGCTCCGTGCCAATTGTTTGAACCCTTCGGGGAATTTTTATCACTGCTTCCTCACTATTTGACATATTACTTGAACTCAGTCATGCCGTTTTTCACTACTTTACAACTCAGCCACTTTTCTCAGTTTTGAGATTTCAATGAAATTTAAATTATGTTTTTGGGCTGAGAACTACTGTTTTACTATGCCCGAGGGGCGTGTGATGATTTTTCTGACTGAGTGCGGCCGAGGGCCAAATGTGAGGTTTTACTGAGTGATATGAGGCCGAGAGCCTGAGATACTGTATATGCCACGAGGTTGCTTGTGACTGATATGAGGCCGAGGGCCTGAGATACTTGATATACGCCACGAGGTGGCATGATTGATATGAGGCCGAGGGCCTAGATATATGCCACGAGGTGGCTTGATATAGCGCTTGGGCCGTAAGGGGCCCCTCCCGGAGTCTGTACACCCCCAGTGAGCGCGGGTACCCATTGTGATGGAAAATATAGCCCGAGGGGCTGATATTGTTCCATGTGAGAGCCCGAGGGGCTGATACTGTTCTATGTGATATCCCCAAGGGGTGATGTTGTACCATGTGATATGCCCGAGGGGCTGATATTGTACCATGTGATATGCCCGAGGGGCCGATACTGTACCATGTGATACGCCCGAGGGGCTGCTACTGTTGTGTGATATTGCCCGAGGGGCGGATTTTTAAACAATACTGACCCGAGGGGCGATTTACTACTTTTCTTTTACTATACATTATTCACTTGAAAATTTCATGTTCTACCTGTTGAAAGAAGATTTTGCTTGATTTCTCACTGATTTACTGTTTGCGAATGATGTTTTAAATGCTTCATTATGGATTGCCTTGTGCTTTACGTGTTTTCTTACTATCAGTTGTTATTTATAATTATTACTCACTGAGTTGAAAGTACTCACATTACTCCCTGCACCATGTGTGCAGATTCAGGCGTTATTGGTTCCGCCCCAGAGTATTGATTCTCCTGTCCAGGCGGTGATTCAGAGATTACGAGGTAGTTGTTGGCATCCGCAGCCCCGTATCTCTTTCATCTTGTTGTTCCTATGTTCTTTAAAAAAAAATTGTGCCAGTTATTGTATTTTAGTAGACTTGTATTAGGATTCATTAGTTGCTCATGACATTGTGACACCCCGGTTTGGGCTGTAATCGGGATGGTTAGCCATATTTCTCGCAAATGAATGCTATTAAACTATGCTTGTGTTGTTTTCTCATTAATTATTTGCTTAAATATGAGATTTCGTTGAGTTGGCTGGCCTTGTCTTCACGAGAGGCGCCATCACGACCAGGTTCGGGGTTAGGGTCGTGACAATTATGAGTTGATTTTATTATCAACAGGAATAGCTGAAATTCAGCACTTTTATCCTTCTACTACGAGAAAAATTTATAACTTTTCCAAAATAATAATCAAAAGGATTATTCTCTCAGATGAATGGGGCATCAGTACGTTGAAAGAAATGGATTATATCCATCCAGAACAGAAGATACCTGTTAAGTTTAATGACTGGGATTATATCCAAAGTTTTCATAAAACTTTTTTATATGAGAATGCTAATAGGAAACATTCTTGGTTTATCAAGATCTGCCCAGATGTATTTGAGCAGAATTTACCTAATTGGTTTTGTGACTGGTGGATTTTATATGGTCCGTCAATAGAAATATTAACCAGAAGTTTTTAAGAGTTTATATACTCAATGGGTAGAAATATCGCCAAAATTAATAGCTTTACAAAAGGATAATATATTTTTTGAGGGTATAGCCCTTATGTATTTCTTCATAGAATTTTCAATCCCATAGATTATGAAATGGGATATAGAAGTTAGTCAAACGAGTAGGGGATTTTCCTGCTTAAACAGAATTTTTTATACAAAGTTTTGGAGTAAATTCCTCTAAATAACCAAGGAAGGCCATATTCATGGGCAGGAAACTGTGGATAATATCCATAAAGCACAAGAAAAACATAGCACACATAAAGCCAGTAATACTGAAGAGGAACTTAGCCCTTTCAAGCATATCACCAGAAAACTGCAGATGAAAAAGTGTGCGATTTCAAAGAAAAAACTTATAGCTTCCTATCTTGAAGAAGTTAGGAAAGATTTTGCCAAGAATTTTGATACAGAGATGTCAGATGATATATCAATGGCGTCAATCGGTAATACTACCGAAGAAGATATTTGCTTGGCAGGAGAATCCCAAGAAGGTAATACAGAGCAAATCAATATCGAAGAAATTGAAATTTTTTTACAAAGGATGAAAGAAAATGCGGAGGAATCTTCATCATCAAAAAATAACAAAGGCAAAGGAGTCGCTGGAAAATAATTGAAAGGCCCTACTTCAGAATTATTGGGGTAATAGAAACAAAATGACTTTAATAAAGTCACCCGACCCTACCATAAAGAATTATCGGGAATCTACTTTTATAAAGTAGTTTGGCATTTTCTCTTTTCCTTTTTCTTTGTCGGCCATGATTGTAATTATTTATTCGGCCATTTTATTGTATATTTTAATGTTTGTGCAACTGATCCATTATATAAGGATCCTTAGGCTATCAGATTTATGGCAAGCTTTTTTTTTTTTTAGGCTCTTTCTCTGTCTACTCTCCCACTTGTAAAAACTTCTTTATACAGCTTATATCAATAAAATCAACCACTTGTTAAATCTTCAAAGATCTCAGGTATTTTCAATTTTTCTTTATTTTTAATTTTAATTTTAATTTCTTGGTCTGCAGATTTAGCCTAAACGATAGGCTAAATACTTGTGTTAAACTTAGGATTCTTGAACTATTCTTGAAGCATGCTTACAGGGAGAATTAATAAGGTAGAAACCCTGTCAAAATTCTAAGTCAGTTAATAAGCTCTAAACCACGACCTCACCTGCTAACCCTTTTACAATGCCCAACCTTGGCTTAAAACGGGTCTTGCGGAGGCTACCGGTTATGCTGCCATAACCAGAGCTTACTATCTAACATAGAACTGCCTGGGTTTAAATCTTTAACCTAAGCAACATCGGAATGGATATAGTAATCAAATTAATACTAAAGCATGTTTCAAGAATAGTTCAAGAATCCTAAGTTTAACACAAATATTTAGCCTATCATTTAGGCTAAATCTGCAGACCAAGAAATTAAAATTAAAATTAAAATTATAGAAAAATTAAAAATACCTAAGACCTCTGAAGATGTAACCAAATGGTTGATTTTATTGATATAAGCTGTTTATAGAAGTTTTTACAAGTGGGAGAGTAGAGAGAGAAAGAGCCTCCAAAAAAAAACTTGCCCTAAAACTGATAGCCTAAGGATCCTTATATAATGGATCTGTTGCACAAACATTAAAATATACAATAAAATGGCCGACAAAATAATTATAATCGTGGCCGACAAAGAAAAAGGAAAAGAGAAAATGCCAAACTACTTTATAAAAGTAGATTCCCGACAATTCTTTATGGTAGGGTCGGGTGACTTTATTAAAGTCATTTTGTTTCTATTACCCCAATAATTCTGAAGTGGGGCCTTTCGATTATTTTCTAGCAACTCCTTTGCCTTTGTTATTTTTTGATGATGAAGATTCCTCCGCATTTTCTTTCATATTTTGTAAAAATTCTTCAATTTCTTCGATATTGATTTGCTCTGTATTACCTTCTTGGGATTCTCCTGCCAAGCAAATATCTTCTTCGGTAGTATTACCGATTGACTCCATTGATATATCATCTGACATCTCCGTATCAAAATTCTTGGCAAAATCTTTCCTAACTTCTTCAGGATAGGAAGCTATAAGTTCTTTCTTTTAAATTGCACCCTTTTTCATCTGCAGTTTTCTGGTGATATGCTTGAAAGGGCTAAGTTCCTCTTCAGTATTACTGGCTTTATGTGTGCTATATTTTTCTAGTGCTTTATGGATATTATCCACAGTTTCCTGCCCATGAATATGGCCTTCCTTGGTTATTTGGAGGAATTTACTCCAAAACTTTGGATAAAAAATTCTGTTTAAGCAGGGAAATGTGACGACCCAGCTAGTCGTCTCGTGAGTTACTGCTCCGTTTTCCCCATTTCTGCTTTATTATGCTTCGCTATCCATATTTTATGTAATCACGTTGAATGGTTTGCGTTCGGAGTAGATTTGATAAGAAATGAGACACTTAGTCTCTTTCAAGAAGGTTTAAGTTGTAAAAAGTCAACCGGATGTTGACTTATGAGTTAGAGGGCTCGGATGTGAATTCCGACGATTCCATTAGTTTTAGGAGATGATTTATGACTTAGGAGTATGATCGGAATTGGTTTTGGAGGTCCCGTGTAGAATTAGGCTTGAATTGGTAGAGTTAGTATTATGGCGATTTCCGGTTGTTAGGCGAGATTTTGATCAGAGGGTCGGAATGGAATACTGAGAGTTGCTATAGCTTCGTATGGTGATTTTGGACTTGGGCGTATATCCGGATTTAAAATTGGAAGTCCGTAGGACAATTCAACGCATTTTGGCGAATGTTGGAAATAGAAGATTTTTGGAAAGTTTGACCGAGGGGTTGACTTTCTGATATCGGGGTCGGAATCAAGTTTTGAAAAAGATCATAGGTCCGTTATGTCATTTATGACTTGTGTGCAAAATTTGAGGTCAATCGGACTCGATTTGATAGGTTTCGGCATCGAATGTAGAAGTTGGAATTTATTAGTTTCATTAGGCTTGAATTGGGGTATGATTCGTGTTTTTAGCATTTTTGGATGTGATTTAAGGCCTCGACTAAGTCTATAATATGTTTTAGGACTTGTTGGTATATCCGGACAGAGACCCGAATGGCTTGGGTGAGTTTTGGGTGGTTAAACGGACTATTTCATCTTTGAAAAATATGAAAAAATTTGCAGAAAATTGCAGAAAAACTGGTGCGTGTAGTCCAGTTTGAAAGCTCATATCTTGTAATCTATAAGGAATCAGAAAAATTGCAAAACATGAAAGTTGTATCACTTTGAATCTAGTTTCCAGAATGATAAACCATCAATCATTTGGACATATATACATAAAGTTACGATAGTTTAAAGTTGACTGGTACTGCTGTTGTTTTCCAGGCAGTAAGCATGGCAGAAATTTCTGCTGCACAGGACCGACTTTGGAAGCTTATATCTCATAATTTGTAAGGAATTTGGAGATGATCCAAAAGTAAAAGTTGTAGACCCTGTATTCTAGTTTCTAGAAAGTTAAACCATTCATGATTTGGATATTCTATGAGAACTTGATGATTGATCGAAGTTGGCTGGTGGAGCAGTTTTGACAGAATTTCTTGATGCACTTTAGAAGCTCATATCTCAGAATATATAAAGAGTTATGTAATGTACAATCTATCAACTGAAAGATCTTCGAGTCTAGTTTCTAAATCTTCAAACCGTTTCTCATTTGGATATTTTCACAAGGAGTTATGAGCGTTTTAATAGAAGGTGTACAGCAAGGAAAAAATGATAAGAGGATGTACAACCTGCACAGCACAAGGTACAACTCCATGAAGCCTGGGCAGAATGTTTTAAGCCTTATTTTGTCAGCGATTTTGGGTATATTTTCACCCATAGTTGCTCATTTTTGGAGGTTCATGAAAGAAATTAACGAGGGATTCAAGTAGAACCGATTGGAGGTAAGAATTTTGGACCCAAAACTCGTTTATATTGTGAAATCCACCTAGAAAATCATTGAAGTCTTGCTAAAAATGGAAGAAAAGGGCTTGAGATTATAAAATTTTAATTGGGTATTTGGAGGACCATTTGGGGCCGGATTTGAGAATTTTGGTATGTACGAACTCGTGGGGAGATAAGGAACCCGTTGATGTGAAAAATTGAACTTCGAGAAGTGGGCCCGGGGTTCGGGTTTTGCTAATTTCGGGATTTCTTGGTATTTTTGATTGTTTTTGGTTGGGCTTTGTTCCCTCAACATATTGTGACGTATTTGTTCTGAATTTGGATAGATTCGACGCACGTGGAGGCCAATTCAAAGGGCAGAGGCGTCGCGGGCTAAGGATTTAGCCGGTTTGAGGTGAGTAATACTTGTAAATGATGTCCTGAGGGTTCGAAACCCTGGATTTGCACCTCATAGTGCTATGTTGAGGTGAGGTACATGCTCGATGATGAGCATGGGGTTGTTTACTTCTGGGGATTGGGATTTGGTCCATCCCGATTGATGATTTCTACTACATACTTGATTGAAATCTAATTGATATCATTGTGATTTGGGCTACTTGCCATGTTTGGGCTTCACGCCGGTTACGTGAACCCTTCAGGGGTAGTTGTCATTTTGTGCTAAATCATATTTGGGCTTCACGCCAGTTATGTGAACCCTTCAGGGGTAGTTTTCATTGTTTACTAAATCATATTTGGGCATCTCACCGGTTATGTGAACCCTTCAAGGGCATTTGTTACTGAATTGATTCATTTCATAAACTCAGTTTTGAAACTCAAATGATATTTTCAAATGATTTTTATTGGATCGGGTGGCACGCCGCCACGGAATGTAAATTGGATCGAGTGGCACGCCGCCACGAGATGTAATATGCATGGATCGGGTGAGACGCCGTCACGAGATATTGCGCTACTGAACCCCCCACAGTAAGCGCCGGGTACCCAGGGAACGGGTGGCACGCCGCCACGATAGTCATGACTTGAATTGCATTGCATTGCATTGCATCGCATTGCATCTTTGGTTGTGTTATTGTTGTTTCCATTTACTTCATGTTATTTATTTGAGATGTTACATGTTTTTACTGCTCCATCGTGGATTACCTTAAGTCTTATGTGTTTCTTACTTTCAGTCATTATTTTTATTTATTACTCACTGAGTTGGAAGTACTCACATTACTCCCTGCACCATGTATGCAGATTCAGGCGTTATCGGTTCCGCCCCGAGGTACTGACTACTACTATTGTCAGGGTGGTGATTCAGAGATTACGAGGTAGCTGTTGGCATTCGCAGCCTGTATCTCTTTTATTTTGTTGTTTCCACTTTCTTCAAACAATTGTGCCAGAGATATTGTAATAGTTATTTTATTATTAGGATTTCATTAGTGGCTCATGACTTTGTGACACCCCGATCTGAGGGCTGTAGTCGGGATGGTTCCTATATTTTTCCGCTAATTTCGGTTATTAAACTGTACTTATATTATTTTCGTATTATTTAACTTTTAAAAATATAGTTAGTTTGGATTGGCTGGCCTTGTCTTCATGAGAGGCGCCATCACGATCGGGTTGGGATTTTGGGTCGTGACACTGCCGCCTTCATTTCCATTTTCTCTCCCTCTTCCCTCAACCTCATAGACCTGACCATTAGAGAAACCTTGCACAAATTTGTGCAAGGTCTCAAATAAACTAGAAAATCATACAATCTGTCTGTCATACCCACGATTCTTGCCGATCCCTTTCCCGTTTCATCTATCCATTTCAAATCCCCCAAATCCGAAAACACTAGCATACAAATGAAACATCAACTCTTTAGATTTCTCTTGTGTTATGTTAAATCGAAGCATGCATGGAGCTACTTCAGAGCCTCATGATGAATATTCTATACCCAGAGGTCAAACAAGTAACCTCTGGGTCTCCGAGCTTGGTCCGCTGATTATTTCCTTCAACGGTCAATCTCTCTCCCCTCAGGTAAAACCCTTACTGATTTCACCTCTATTTCTTAGATTTTCACTCGATTTTGCTTGCATCATCTGGTAGTCGCCAGCTTCCACTACCGAGTTTGAATCTGCTGAAACCCTGAGCCATTAAATGGCACTTTAAATAGAGCCTTGAATGCTCTCACCAACCAGACCTACCAGACCTAATAGGATCCTAAAAATATCATACCATTATAAAAGAAATCATTTTTAGAAGCCTAATTACTTTCTGATTAATCTCTATCTCTCATTGTTTTTCGAGTTCTTTCACTGCTCAAAAGCTTAAAGCTTTGGTTTCCATACTTCTAAGTTAAATCTTGTTTGGTCTGTTGCCCTAGAAAAGGTCAGTATACCTCTACCCTCTCTCTTTTGATTGTCTTGTTCGAAAATTATGGATACGCTGTTGTCTTTCAATTAACTATTTTCGTTTATGATGTTTGTCGTTATTGTATAGATGTTTATTCCAGTTCATAATGAGGTGTTGTTAATCTATAGTCATCTGTTATGCTTATGAGTATCTTTAATCAGTAGTGATTGAGTTCTTGTGTGACCTTGATGACTTCCATTCTGAATCAAATAGCTTACACGATTAAGTTCCTTAATATGCCTTAATGACTTCTCATATTTTCCTAGACTTTAGATTTTCTTTTAATGTTCTGTTGTGATCTTTATATATACCACACTATTTTCTGTATTCTGTTGTTCTGTATTTGAGGTTGCTGTTTGATAAGTTTAACAAGAATCTACATAAAGGCACATAGTTTAATCCTTCATCACTTAGTGGAAGTGTGTGAATTCTAAGTGTTCAAAATGATTTCTTCCTTTATATAAGTGTTTGGTTTCCTTGAGCAACATTTGAGTCATTACTATAAGAGTCTTATATCCGTGTTTAACTGCTAACCACATCTCTAATTCTCTTTAAATGGAACAGTCTCGCTAAGGTAACTAGGTGAACTCTTATAAACATCAGAAACCATTCTGCATATGTTCTGTTATGATCAGGTTATCTCTCAAAAAAATTGGTTATAGTCATATCTACTGTAGTTGAGTGTTAACTATTTTATAAGTTGGGTACAACTCCATCACGTTTAGATGTTAATCTTTAGTCTGTACAGCTGAGTTAAGCCTGCTTAGTATAATATCTCCCCTGTCTTTAGCCCCTTTAATGACATTGTTGACAATAGTTGATAATGATTGAAACTCATCCTGTTTTGTCAGATCATAACCTTGGCTGAAACATCTATGTGTAGTTGACTGGAAGTCCTACATACATCTCTATTTGTCCTTCATGATTTCATGCTTCTGTGCACTATCTTGATTTTGTGTCCAGTTCTCTCTTTCTCGTGTAATCTGAATTGAACCTAGTCTGTGAGCCCTAAGGAAACTTCTTGTTATTACTGTTTGGATACAATAACTTGCTTTTTCTCGAATGAGGTTAGTGTAAGATTAGCATGCTTAGAGAAAGATGAGCATAAGAAAAACCGGTGGCATGAGGTTTTGTTATGAAGCCTTAGGAATTTTATTCAAAGTCATACACCTATAGCCTTGTTGAAACTTGAGTTTGTTCTAGTGTCTCTAATGATATCTGTAGAAGTTCTGATTATAGCTCTTTGCTTGAAACCTTGGTGGACGCTTCCAAAGCTTCCAGTAACCTTATTAACTTGCATATGATAAAACCAGACTTGAGTTTACACAATCAGCACTCTTGGCCTATTTAAGAAGCTGTAAAGGCAAATATATCTGTACTTATTAACTGTTGAAGAATTGGATTGTCTACCCTTTTCTCTAATTTCAGGTGTTTGGTTCCTTAATAATAGCATGATAACATCTTGTCCCTATATGTGTTTGAAACTTTACCTCTGAACCTGCTTATGTGTTAACCATTCACTTAGAGTTGGAAATATAGTTATGTTGATAAAACTGTTGTCTGTGCCTTATATTATTCTGTCAAGAAGGGGGTACATTTCTGTGGTGTTGTATTGCAGTGATAATTAGTTTACATTGAGAGAGCCTCATTGGCAGTTAAACCTATAGGGAAAAATGAGTCGTTAGTGGTTAAGGGTATTTGGGAGTAGCGTTTAACTCTTGGTTGGGCTACCTTCCTCGGTACAAGTATTGCACTGGGCCTTGAGACCCTTTAGAACTTTGAAGTGTCGAGGGATTCAAATTGGGATTTTACTTTGAATGGAACTCTACCCTTAGCCTTTAATTTATTGACACTCATTATTCTCTTTGGTTTTAGTATTTAATGACAACGAAAGGTTTTCAATGAAAATTATTTATCATACATAACTGCCACATTAGTGTAACCCCCATTGTATTTAAGCATTGTTAGTTTGTTGTATTTTGTTCAAGTCATTTGCTATTGTATTTCATGCTTGAAAATATAAAGAATGTGTGTCTAATGACTTTCTCTTTTCTTTTGAACATGTACAATTGTTTGGGCCTGCTGAGTTCTTAAGGAACTCAGGCCCAAGTCCAGCATTGCTATAATCTGGAAGTTCGAAGTCCGTTGTTGCCCGTTATTGCTAATGCTGGCCCTGTCTCTTTGAGGCCCAAAAAACAGAGTCCAATCCTCTCCCTTTACTCTTTTAGTGCTTACTGCTTTACTACCTTAGATTTACTGCCTCATTATTTCTGTTGTGTTTTTGTTGTTTTATCTCACACATGTATGAAATAATTATCTTATTAGGTTGAATGCTTTACTTTATACCTTTAATCATGTGAACAACTTAGGCAAGCCTCAAAGAACATAGAATTAAAAGAAGTATTAGTTAGTAGCTAATCCTCCATTCGCTAATCGCAAGTTGTTAAATCATTAATCTACTATGCTTTGCTAACTCTTCTTAAAGATTTTGAAGCCCAACAAGCTTAGCAAGAGACGACAGTCCCTCTTTCAAATGGAAAACCATAATTGAATTACAAGTTTGACCTTCTAAAAGGAAATCAACTCTTTTTGAAAACCAAGGTGCTGCCGCTCAAATACAGTTTTTCAAACAATCTCCAAGTCTAGTATTTAAGAAGCCAAGGTATATCTTAGGCTTACTTTTATAACATCTTTATCTCATTAGAGTAGCATGGACTCCCATACTTTAGAAGCAAAGTGTTTTATAACTTAGCTCTTCTTTTCACACGTTTTCCTAAATACAAACATCATACACATTTTGAAGCTCTTTCAAGCATATATACACTAACATTATTTTTCTAGACTCCTCTATAAATTCATACCCTTTTTAAACTACACACCTTCTTTGTAAGTATTATGTCATAATACATAGTAAGTTGTACTCCTTTAAACACTAGTTAAGCATAATACAAACAATTAGTCCTAAATCTAGTCTAAGTCCTATGGAGCTACCGGGGTGCCTAACACCTTCCCCTTAGAAGAACGAGAACCCTTACCCATAATCTCACTGGTTATCAGACTAATAAATAATAAGACTTTAGTAATTAAATAGGTACCCATGTATATCTTTAAATATTAGATGGCGAGTCTCTTTCATCAACAAAATAGAAATCACAAGTTGAATCTTATTTTGACTAGTGCAAAATAGGGTGCAACACTCCACTATGTCTTTCTTCATTCTTCTACGCCAATAATTCTGCCTCAATTCCTGATACATCTTAGCGGCACCTGGATGAATGGAATACCGCGAACTGTGGGCCTCCTCAAGAATCAACTCACGCAATCCATCCACATTAGGCACAGATATCCGGCCCTACATCTGCAACACCCCGTCATCTCCAATAGACACCTCCTTGGCATTGCTGTGATGTACCGTGTCCTTGAGGACAAGCAAATAGGGTCATCATACTGACGCACTCTGATGCGCTCATATAAAGAAGACTAAGAAACCATGCAAGTAAGAACCCGACTGGGCTCCGTAACATCCAATCTAACAAACTGATTGGCCAAAGCCTGAACATCCATGGCTAAGGGTCTCTCTGCTGCCAGTAGATACGCCAAGCTACCCAAACTCTTCACCTTTCTAATCAAGACATCGACCACCACATTGGCCTTCCTGAGATGTTACAGAATAGTGACATCATAGTCTTTCAGCATCTCTAACCATATCCGCTGCCGCAAATTAAGATCTTTCTACTTGAACAGATGCTGGAGGCTCAGTGGTCGGTATAGACCTCACATGGGACACCGTATTGTTAATGCCTCCAGATCTTCAATGCATAAACAATAGCTGCCAATTCCAAGTCGTGGACCGGGTAATTCTTCTCATGCACCTTCAGATGTCGAGACGCGTAGGCAATTACCCTACCATCTTGCATCAACACCGTTCCAAGCCCAACATACCACGCATCATTGTACACAGTGTAAGACCCCAAGCCCGTAAGAAACACCAACACGGGGGCTGTAGCCAAAGCAATCTTGACCTTTTGAAAGCTCGCCTCACACTCCTCAGACCATCTGAAAGGAGCACCTTTCCAGGTTAATCTAGTCAAAGGTGCAACAATGGATGGGAAACCCTCTACGAAACAACGATAATATTCGGCCAAACCAAGAAAACTCCGAATCTCTATAGTTGAAGACGATTTGGGCCAACTCTGAATTGCCTCAATCGTCTTCGGATATACCTTGATCCCCTAACTAGACAACACATGACCCAAAAATGCCACCGAATCAAGTCAGAATTCACACTTGGAGAATTTTTGCAGATAACATCTTCTCCCTCAAGGGCTGGAGCAAGATCCTCATATGCTGCTCAGGATCCTCCTTACTGCGAGAATATACCAAGATGCCATCAATAAAACAATGAAGAATGAGTCAAGATATGGCTGGAATACACTGTTCGACAGGTGCATGAATGCTGCTGGGACGTTGGTCAGGCCAAATAACATCACGAGGAACTCATTGTGACCATAACCAGTCCTGAATGCAGTCTTCAGAATATCCGGATCCCAAATCTTCAGCTGATGATACCCTGATCATAAATTAATCTTCGAGAACACTTTGGCACCTTGTAGCTGGTCAAATAAGTCATCAATGCACGGCAATGGATACTTGTTCTTCACTGTAACCTTGTTTAGTTGCCTATAATCAATACACATCCGCCTAGTACTATCGTTCTTCTTCAAAAACAAAATCGGAGCACCCCAAGGTGAAAAACTAGGCCGACGGAAACCTTTATCAAGCAACTCTTGCATCTGTTTCTTTAATCCTTCGACTCCGCTAGTGCCATACGGTGTGGTGCAAGAAATGGGATGAGTGTCCAGCACGAGGCTAATACCAAAATTGATATCTCTATCGGGCGGCATGCCCGGTAGTTCTGTTGGAAACACATTAGGGAATCTCTCACTACCGGAAAAGACTCAATGGTAGGAGTATTAGCACTAACATCCCTCACAAAGGCTAGATATACCCCTCCACTCAAATCGTGGAAAACCTGGCATAGCCAATGTCACAATCTTGGCGTGATAATTCAGAATAGCATGATAGGGAAACAACCAGTCCATGCCCAAGATCACATCAAAGTCTACTTTATTGAGTAATAATAGATCAACTCTGGTCTCAAAACCACCAATAACAACTAAACATGACTGATACACATGGTCTACAACAATAGAATCTCCTACAGGCGTGGACCCATATACAGGAGAACTCAGAGAATCACGACATATATCCAAATGTAGAGCATATGAATAAGTGGATCCTCGATCAAAAAAGACCGATGCATCCGTATGACAAACCAGAACCATACATGTGATGACAATATCCGATGTAACCGCCTCCGTCCTAATAGGATAGGCATAGAAACGAGCCTGGCCTCCCCCACTAGGGCGACTCTACTGCGTATCCACCCCTAGCTGGTGGGGCAGGTGGAGCAGCAATCATGGCCTTTGAACCCTATGGAACTTGTGGACTATGTGGAGGCTGTGTAGTCTGTAGAGGTGTACCTCTCCTGAGTCTGGGGTAGTCCCTTACCATATGTCTGGTATTACCACACTCAAAAAAAGCTCTCTATGGGTGTGACTGCTAGACCTTGGCCTGGTCGGCTAGACTGACCGCTGAAGCCACCCTGTGCAGGAGGTGCACTAGATAATGGCTAAGCAAAATGGGCAACCTGTGACCTCAGAATAGCCGGAGCACTGCTAGAAGGTGGGAGTGCTAAATGAATTGGGCGGCCCACATAGCCCCTGCCAATACAGGCTGCAACTAGAGCACGGGCACCCTTATATCCTCCAGAATCTTGAGGCCTCTTAGCCTTCCTGTCCTCTCTCTCAAGCCCCGTATACCGTCCAACCTTCGTGCGATCTCCACCACCTATTGTTACGGAGTATCCGTCTCCAACTCTTGAACCATGTTGAATCTAACACCATAGTTGAGCCCCTCGATGAATCTACAGACTCGCTCTCTGACTGTAGAAACCAAGGTAGGTGCATTTCGAGACAAATCACTGAATCTGATAGCATAGTTTGACACTGTCATAGTCCCCTGACGTAGCTGCTCAAATTCTGTGTGCCATGCATTCAGAAGGGATTGGGAACAAACTTTCCCAAAAACAACTTTGAGAATTAGGCCCAAATGAGTGCGGCTGCATCAGCTGGCCTACCCTCCTCGTAAGCCTGCCACCACTGATACACTATTCCAGATAGCTGAAATGTAGTGAGAGCAGCTCCGCTCACCTCCACAATACCCATGGTGCGGAGAATACAATGGGACTTCTCTAGAAAATCCTGCGCATCCTCGGTAGCCATGCCACTAAAAGTAGGAGGATCATACTTCTTGAACATCTCAATTCTCCTTTGCTCCTCCACAGATGTCACTGGCCTGACCTTAGGTGGAACCAGAATAACTGGTTGTGTTGGCATTACACCCGAGACTTGATCAACGTGGACCCCTTGCTTTGGAGTATGGGCCACTGGAGTCTGAGCTCCTCCCCAGCCTGAGATGTGGCTGGTGCAAGGGGAATTAATCTCACATGAGCTAGAGTGCCGAACATGCTCGAGAACTATGCTAGGGTCTCCTGAAATCTAGGGGCGGTAAAAGGCGCCTTAGGTGCCTGCTCTCCAACTCGAGCTATTGGTGGATCCTCCGTTGTTGCTCGGGTAGGTGCTCTGGCTGCAGCACCCACCCTCCTCGGCCTCTGCCCCGATCCCAGCCTCTGCCTCGGCCTCGGCCTCACGCGGCTCTAGCAGGGTGCGCGGGTGTGTGATCATCAGATCCAACAGTGCGTGTCCTAACCATCTGTGAGAGAATAGAAAGACAAGGATTCAGATTTCGAAGTCAACCAATTCTTACGATAACAGAATCAAGAAAGTGGAATTTTCTAAATGTTTCATAGCCTCTCGAAGATAAGTACAGACATCTTCATACCGATCCGCAAGACTTTACTAAACTTGCTTATAACTCGTAACACCTATGAACCTAGAGCTCTAATACCAACTTGTCACGACCCCAATTTCCCACCTTAGGATGTAGTGATGACACCTAGTCCCTAAGACTAGGTAAGCCTAACATGCTTTGAGAAATCGCCAAAATAATAACTTAAACACAAAATTAAAACTATTAAACTATCAAAACGGAATCAAAACTAACAAATATCCTCAAAACTTGGTTGAACCGAGTCATAAGCTCTACAAGAATGTGCTAATAGTCTCAAAACAATACTGCTTTGGAACATGAAATAAATAGTAGAACATCTAAAAGCAGAAGGTGACTTCGAGGCCTGCGAACGTCGAGCAGGTGTACCTTGAAGTCTCCGAAGTAACTAATCAGTCACTGGCGTCTAGCACGGGCAGATGTACCTCGATCTGCACAAAAATATGCAGAAGCGTAGTACGAATAACAGTAAGTATCAAGCATAACGTCGGTAGAGTTGTGACGAGGCCAGGTCAGGACACCTACTAGGATAAAATAAACTCAACAGAGCATAACATAGTCTAATAATGGAAAACAAGGAAATAATGAAAAGTAAGCAGTTCAATAATGTGGGCAAACCACGAAAATTTAAGGGGTAAAGGCAACAAGGAGTGAACACATGAGAAAAAGAACAAGTAGATAAATACGGATAAATACATGTAAAACAATGAAGAAACAACAAGAATTGCTCAACCAACAATCCTTTTCAACATAAGAGGTACAACAAGAATCACAACAGAGGTACCGCCTCGTATCCACATTTCACAATTTAATCACAATATTTTCTTATATCACTGCGTGACCCTTGCATTTATTTTTGAAACTATTTTTCCCGAAATAGCTACACACGTTTTAGCCTCCTTATCTCACAGCGTGGCTTCAAGTAAATCATTACTAGCAACACGCGTATCAAACCCACTTTATCTCAATGCATGCATATCAACCCTTATCCTTATAGCATCGCATGCTATCAAGAGTACAACACGATAACAACTCGCACCATATGTGCCCATATGGCACAATTTGCCAAAATCAACAATATCAATATTTCCACAACAAATAACCCATGGCTCAATCACAATGTGTACAAGAATATCAATCACAACAAAACAAATGAGGAATACTCAACAAGGAAAGGTATCTCGACAATTACCAACTTCAACTTCAACGTGATAATGACTTCCACAAATTCAACACCAATAACTCAACGAAAAGATATTCCACAAAATAACAACTTCAAGTAAGAGTATTTCAACAAAGAAAAGGAGTAGCAAGATAATAAGGAAGGTAGCAACTTCGACTAAGCATATAAGAGCAATTACAACAATAAAAAGTATAAAAAATGCTAACAACATCAATTAGAGCATGTGAGAGTAAATATAACAATAAAAGATGTAACATGTTATAACAAATTAAAGTAGATGCATGGAAGAAGTTGTCACGACCCAAATTTCCCTCCGTAGGATAACGTGATGGCACCTAGTCTTAAAGACTAGGTAAGCCTAACATTTACTGAACTAATAAAAATATTTATCTAACGTTTGACAAAAAAGAAATAGAAATCTCTATACAAAACTTACAATCCCAAAACCGGTAGTACAAGTTATATGCTCTACTGAGTTTGCTACATAAACCTATAAATACAACTGTTTTGAAATAGAGATAAAATAGTGCAAGTACAGTAACAGACGGTGACTCCGAGGCTTGTGAACGCAGCAGCAAGTTTATCTTGAGTCTCCATAGCAAGATCTGCATAGTTAGCTAGCGATCGATTGACTCCGAATTACCTGGATCTGCACAAAAATATACGGTACCCAGTATGTATCAAGACTAACCTCAGTTGAGTAGTGACGAGGGACAGTCAAGACACCTACTGGACTAGATAACCTAAACAAGTATAGCTATAGAACTAACTAAGTACGATATCTCTACAGAACTACGCATAATGACAACATATACGGTGCTTACAATAGGAAATAGAAGCAACAAGTAGCAGCGGGACACCACAAGTAATAACACAGTAGAGTAATGCTGGACACCGTTTAAATCCAGTGAAAAACCAATAAATGAAAGACAAGTAGCAACTTGATAAGAATGACTGCTTTCGCGCCAGGTTTATTCAATAATCCATACGAGGTACCAAACCTCAAAACTCACAAAATTCAGGGGTCCCAATTCTTGAACTCTAATCACTTAGCATCTTGTGCCCTCATTACAACTGATAACTGCACGGACGACTCACGTGCCAATAGAACAATTCTCACATATAAGACAAGTAGACAGAGTATGTACAAATGATTGGTAGCATCAATGTTCATC
Source organism: Nicotiana obtusifolia (assembly GCA_002018475.1). Lineage (NCBI taxonomy): Eukaryota > Viridiplantae > Streptophyta > Magnoliopsida > Solanales > Solanaceae > Nicotiana > Nicotiana obtusifolia. The sequence goes on along the minus strand of MCJB01005936.1, from coordinate 218,460 downwards.
TTCTTAAACCGATAGGGTGATAAAGTACGTGCATGCTTGTGCAAGTGTTCTACCACAACTCAAGTCAACAAGTAAGAGTAGAGACAATGAATGGCACATAAGAAACGATCACCACGAAGTATACACGGTATAACTCACACAGGGTAGACACACCACTACACAAATTACAACAATAACAATGCCCCCAGGCCATCACAAGTCATCACGAATAAATCCCCGACATAGCCCACCTTGTCTCGCCACGTGCGCAATAATAAAGTAAATGGGCGCCTTGTCTCGCCGCACGCACATAATAATATTCCCACCTTGTCTCACTACATGTGTAAACCCACATATATAGCATGCCTTGTCATGCCGCATGTGCACATATCAATAGTAACAATAGCATGGAAGAAGCCTCGTGCATATACCCGAACAAACCTCCCAACAATATTACATGCCAAAACACAACATCACGATAGAATGACTTTCACATCATATACCCATATACCACAACATTTCATCTAAACAGTATCAATACCACAGCCGCGCATAGTCCTCGGCTTAACAAACTGAGTACAACATCAACAACAACAACAATAGCACGAGAATCCGACAAGTAAACCAACTCAAGAGCTTGGGATCATAAGGAAACGGTAGAACGAGCTCACAAAGAATAAACACAATAGGAAATACTAGTTTCAACAAGAATAGCTCAACTAGGGAGAAATGATATGTAATAAATAATTCCACAAACGTACAATCCAACCTCAAGGGAGATAAGATGAGTCAATAATTCCAAATAAGGATGAGGCCACTACGACCAAGGATGACTAGCTTCATTTAGGGTTGAGCAATTACGGAAGAGGTACAACAAATTCAATTAAGGATAAGCAATTAGTAAAGGTTAGCATGGCAGTCGAAGAGACAACAACTTCAATTAAGGCACACAAGAGTCAAATAGGCAATAAGAGTGGAACAAGAAAGCAATTAATTCTAATTAAGACACGTAGAGGTGAAACTAGTAAATAGGGAACTTAACATATCAAAAAAACTTCACATCCAATAAGCATAAGAACCCAAGAGCCCTAAAAGTTCAACTTTCGACACACCAAAGACTCAAATCCTAAGGGGTAGCTCCCCACACAAAGTTAGGCAAGATACTTACCTCAAACCACGCTCAATCAATCAATTAGTAGGCTTTCCCTCAATTTCCAACTTCGAACGACTTGACTCTAGCCAAAACAATTTCATACTATAATTATAACTATATGAAACTAATTTAAATAATGAAATAATGATCTTAACTAGGAATTGAAAAATCGCTCCAAAAGGTCAACCTGGGCCCACATCTCGAAACCCGACCAAAATTACAAAAATCGATCACCCATTTGATATCGAGTTCAACCATACCAAAATTATAAATTTCCGACCTCAATTCGTCCTTGAAATCATCATTTTACATTTTGAAAGATTTTACAAATTTTTCCCAAATTTCCAACTTAATTCACTAATTAAATGATGAAAATAGCAATGGATTAATGAAATATAACAAGATTGGGGTAGAGAACACTTACCCCCAATGAGTTGCTTGAAAATCCCACGAAACATCTCCCAAAATCGAGGTCTAGAACTCAAAATATGTTAAAAATAGCCAGACCCTCGACTTATAAGTGTTCTGCCTAGTACTTCTGCACTTGCGGACAAGGAAGCGCATCTGCGCTCTCGCATTTGCCAGAAAACGTTCGCATCGGCGAACTCAACTGGCCAGCCCAATGGGCGCACCTGTACAAAAGGAGTCGCACTTGTGACACTGCAGAAGCGCACAAATAGCTGTAGAAGCGGACAACTTTGCATTTGCGATCAATGGGCCGCAAAAGCGGCCATCGCATCTGCGATAGATTCTCCTCATAAGCGAAGTCCCCCTCTCAGGACTTAATATCGCAGGAGCGACATAACCTTCGCAGAAGCGGCTCCGCATCTGCAATAAAACCTCCGCAGATGTGGATACACCAGAAACAGACCAGATCCCAAGCAATAAAATCATCCGAAACTCGTCCAAAACACACCCGGGGTCCCCTGGACCCCGCCCAAACATACCAACAAGTTCCATAACATAACACGGACCAGCTCGAGGTCTCAAATCACATCAAACAATGTCGGAACTACGAATCGCACCATGAATCGAACTTATGAAATTTCAAAAATTCCAACTTCTAAAACCCATGATGAAATACATCAACTCAACCCGGAACGACGTCCAATTTTGCATGCCAGTTAAAAATGACATAACGGAGTTAATCCAACTCTCGGAATTGCATTCCGCTCCCCATATCACCAAAGTAACTCTCGGTCAAACCCTCAACCTTCCAAAAACTTTAACTTTCCAATTTTCGCCGAAATGCTTCAATTTACCCTACGAACCTCGAAATTAAAATTCGGAAGCACGCCTAAGTCCCAAATCACCATATGAAACTATTGGAACCATAAAAATTCTATTCCGGAGTCGTCTACATAGAAGTCAAATATTGGTCAACTCTTACCGCTTAAGTTTCCAAAACACGAATCCTTCTTCCACATAAATTCCAAATCCCCGGAAGTTCGAACTTGACTACGCACGCACGTCATAACACATAATAAGGAGCTGCTCGAGACCTTAAGAACTGAATGGAGCACTAATACTCAAAATAATCCACCGGGTCATTACAGAAGTCTAAAGCCTATCCGGTAAAAATACCACATATAGCTCATATACACACTCGTCATCTTATGTACACGTTTGTCACATAGTACAATTAGTAAAAACAACCCAAATCGTAAGGGGTAGTTTCCTCCACACAAAGTTATGCAAGACACTTACCTCAACTAGGCCAAATCAACCCTCGAATATAGCTTTTCCCCTAAAATTCGCCTTATTATCATCAAACAATGTAAGGGAAATCAATTACAATAGATAAAGCTTTGATTGTTACACAATTCCTAAAAAGTCAATTCCGGGCTCGCCCGGTCAAAACCTGGGTCCAAGGGTAGATTCCGACAACCCATAACCCCACAAGTCCATATATGTAGTTTTGTTTTCACATCCGAGCCAAATTGGCTCTCAAAACCCAAATCTTAATTTTTCAAAACTTTGACAAAAACCCCCAAAATTCTTCTATGATTCTCATAAACTTGACGTTAAATCTAAGATATAATCATGAAATATAGTTGGAAATTAATTAGAATCACTTACCCAATGTTTGTAGATGAAAATCCCCTCTCCGAATTGTCTCCTACCCAGTCCTGGGTTCTAATATATGAAAAATGAGACCTAAATCCCGACTTTCTAACTTTTGTTTAGTTGTAGCTTGTTCATTTAAGATGTTATATGGGAGGCAGTGTCATTCTTTAGTAGCTCGTAATTGCACGACTAATAGTCCAAGGGAAACATCGCAAACGCGACAATGGGTTCGCAAAAACCTGTTCCCATCGCAAATACGACAATATTCATTGCAAATGCGAACTCATCTACCCATCCTAGACTTCGCAATTGTGAACCAGGCATCGCGGTTGCGACACCTTAGACCCCCCCTGCTATGTTCGCAATTGCGATGCTGGTGCTCGCAATTGCGACATCAGAGCAACATCACACTAGCAAATCCTATTTTCAGTCCAACCCTTCCGAAACTCATCCGAGCTTTCGGGGCTCCAAACCAAACATCCAGACTAATTTAAAATCATAAAACAAACCCGCTCGCACGATCAAATCACAAGAATAAAATCTAGAACTACGAATTAGCCATCAAAATGCATGAATTTCAAAGTAAAGCTGAAGAACCTCTAGAATTGCAACCAACCGTCCGAATCTTATCAAACTAACTCCGATTGACACCTAATTGTGTAGACAAGTTATAAATAGCATAACAAACCTATTTTAAGTCCCAAAACCAAATTCCGAACCCGATAGCCAAAAGGCAACCTACGATCAAACTTGGGAAGTCTTCTAAACTTCAAATTTCCAGCTTTCAGTAAAACAACACAAATCAACATACGGACTTCCGAATTCGATTCCAAGCACACGCCCAAGTCCAAAATCATGATAGGAAGATATAGGAGCCATCAAAATACCATTTCGGGGTCGTTTTCACAAAAGTCAAAGTTTGGTCAATATTTCAAACTTAGCCTTTTAAGCCAAGAACCAAAGGGTCCAAATCAACCTAAAACCTCCTTGGAACGAAATCAATCAACCCTGCAAGTTACAAAAGGGGAAACATGGCTCAAATACACAAAATGACCAGTCAGGTCATTACATTCTCCCCCTCTTAAAATAAACATTCGTCCTCGAACGTGAATAGGGACATATCTGAAGTGATGAAAAGGTAAGGATAACAATTCTGCATGTTGGACTTTGTCTCCCAAGTCACCTCCTCGACCGGATGGCTCCTCCACTGAACCATCACTGAAGCAATACTCTTTGACCTTAACTTTCAGACCTGCCTGTAAAAGATGGAATTCGGCTCCTCAACATAAGTCATATCCTTGTCTAATTGGACCGTGCTGAAATCTAATACATGGGGTGAATCATAAACGCTACATCACGAGCCCTCCGATCAGTATAACTCTTCTGTCTAGATTGTGCGGTACGAAGCCGATCCTCAATCAACTTGACTTTCTCCAAGGAATTCAGAGCCAAATCAGTGCTTAACAACCTAGCCTCTTCCGGTTCAAACCAATCTACTAAAGAACGTCACTGCCTCCCATATAAGGCCTCATAAGGAGCCATCTGAATACTCGATTGGTAGCTGTTGTTGTAGGCGAACTCTGCAAGCAGCAAGAACTGATCCCATGAACCCCTGAAATCCATAACGCAAGCACCTAGCATATCAAGATCTGAATGGTGCACCCGGACTGTCCATCCGTCTGGGGGTGAAATGTTGTACTCAACTCAACCCATGTGCCTAACTCACACTACACGGCTCTCCATTAATGCGATGTGAACTGAGTGCCTTGATCAGAGATGATGGACACCGGCATGCTATAGAGACAAACAATCTCACGGATATAGATCTAAGCCAGCTGCTCTAAAGAATAGGTGGTCACCACCAAAATGAAATGGGCCGACATGGTCACCCTATCCACAATTACCCACACCGCGTCAAATTTCTTCAAAGTCCGTGGGAGACCAATAACGAAATCCATGGTAATACGCTCCCGCTTCCACTCGGGAATCTCAAGTCTCTTAAGCAAATCGCCCAGCCTCTGATGCTCGTACTTCACTTGCTAATATTTCAAGCACCGATCCATGTACTCCACTATATCTTTCTTCATTCTTCTCCACAAATAATGCTGCCTCAAATCCTGATACATCATAGAGGCACCCAAATGAATGGAATACCACGAACAGTGGGACTCCTCAAGAATCAATTCACGCAACCCTTCCATATTAGGTGCACATATCCGGCCCTGCATTCGCAGCACCCCGTCATCTCCAACATACACCTCCTTGGCATCGCCGTGCTATACCGTGTCCTTAAGAACAAGCTAATGGGGGTCGTCGTACTGACACTCTCTGATGCGCTCATATAAAGAAGACCGAGAAACCACACAATTATGAACCCGACTCTGCTCCGAAACATCCAATCTAATAAACTGATTGGCCAACGCCTGAACATCCATGGCTAGTGGCCTCTCTGCTGCCGGTAGATATGCCAAGCTACCCATACTCTCTACCTTTCTACTCACGGCATTGGCCACCATATTGGCCTTCTCGGGATGATATAGAATAGAGACATCATAGTCTTTCAGCAACTCTAACCATCTCCGCTGCCACAAATTAAGATCTTTCTGCTTGAACATATGCTGGGGACTCTAGTGGTAAGTATAGACCTCACATAGGACACCGTACAAATAATGCCTCCAGATCCTCAATATATAAACAATAGCTGTCGATTCCAAGTCATAGACCGGGTAATTCTTCTCATGAACCTTCAACTATCGGGACATGTAGGCAATTACCCTACCGTCCTGCATCAAAATCGTGCCAAGCCTAACACGCGATGCATTACTGTACACAGTGTAAGACCTCGAGCCTGTTAGCAATACCAACACTGGGGTTATGGTCAAAGCAGTTTTGAGCTTTTGAAAGCTCCTCACATTCCTCGGGCCATCTGAAAGAAGCACCCTTCTGGGTTAATCTAGTCAAAGGTGCTTTAATGGATTAGAAATCCTCTACGAAATGGCGATAATATCCAGCCAAATCAAGAAAACTCTGAATCTCAATAGCTGAAGACGGTCTGGGCCGACTCTGAATTGCCTCAATCTTCTTCAAATCTACCTTGATCCCCTCACTAGACACTGCATGACTAAAAAGTGCCTCCGAATCAAGCCAGAATTCACACTTGGAGAATTTTGCATATAACTTCTTCTCCCTTAAGGTCTGGAGCACGATCCTCAAATGCTGCTCATGGTCCTCCCGGCTGCGAAAATATATCAAGATGTTGCCAATAAACACAATGATGAATAAGTCAAGATATGGCTGGAATACACTGTTCATCAGGTGCAAGAACCAACTCCGATTGGAACCAAGCGTCCGAATGTTATCAAACCAACTCTGATTGACGCCAAATTTTGCAAAAAAGTTCTAAAATAGCATAACAGACCTATTCCAAGTTCCAAAACCAAATTTCAAACCCAATAGCCAAAAGTCAACCTATAACCAAACTTGGGAAGTCTTCTAAACTTCAAATTGCAAACTTTTGGCAAAATAACACAAATTAGTCTGCTGACCTTCGAATTAGATTCTGGGCACACGCCCAAGTCCAAAATCACGATACGAAGCTATCGGGTTCATCAAAACACCGTTCCAGGGTTGTTTTCATAAAAGTCAAAGTTTGGTAAATATTTCTAACTTGTACTTCTAAGCAAAGAACCAAAGGTTCCAAATCAACCCAAAACCTTCCCTGAACAAAATCAATCAATCCCGCAAGTCAAAAAACCACAATTGCACATGAGTGAAGCATCAAAAGGGGAAACGAGGCTCAAATACATAAAATGACTGGTGGGGTCGTTACAGGAAGAGCATAGGAGACTTGAGAGGTTCAAGAAGTATGATCCTCCTACTTTTAGTGGTGCAGTTACCGAGGATGCACAAGATTTTCTAGACAAGTTCCACCATATTCTCCGCACCATGGGTATTATGGAGTTACCTTACTACATTTCAGCTATCAGGAGCAGCATATAGGTAGTGGCACGCTTATGAGGAGGTTATGCCAGCTGATGCATCCTCACTTACTTAGGCTCAGGTTTTAGATATGTTTTTGAGAGAGTTTATTCCCCAAAACATCCGGGATGCATGTCGTACAGAGTTTGAGCAGCTGCATCCGGGGACTATGATAGTGTTAGAGTATGCCATCAGGTTCAGTGAGTTGTCCTATCATGTACCCGCTTTAGTTTCTATAGTCAAAGAGTGAGTTTGTAGGTTTATCGAGAGGCTCAATTATGGTCTTAGATTCAGCATGGCTCGAAAATTGGAGACAGATACTCCATTTTTGGAGTAGAGATTTCTTGGAGTACGGAGTGTATATGGGCCAGGAGAGGGAGGCCAAGAGGCTTCGATATTCTGGAGGATTTAGTGGTGCCCACGCTGCAGTATCAGCTCATCATGGTAGAGGTTATATGAGTCAATTAATTCATTTAGTATTTCCAGCTACTCGTAGTGCCCCAGCTATACCGAGGTCTCAGATCGCCATTATGCACGACCACTTTCTACTGCACCTTCCGCATGGGGTGCCTTCAGCGGTCAGTCTAGCCGACCGGGTCAGGTTCAATTTCAGCAGCCACGACCACCGAGAGGTTTTTTCACATGTGGAGATACCATGCATATGGTGATAGACTGTCCCAGACTTAGGGGGAGTGCACCTCCATAGGCTGCGCAGGTTCCACGGATTCCACAGGGTCCCCAGGGTTCACATGCCATGGTTACTACTCTAGTTGCGGCTCCACCTACACCGCCAACTACGGGTGGAGGTCAAGCAGGTAGGGGTCATCCCAGAGGGGGAGTCCATGCCTGTTTCTATGCTTTTCCTAGTAGGAAGGAGGAGGTCGCATCAATGCTATCATCACATGTATTGTTCTGGCCTGTCATAGGTATGCATCAATTTTATTTGATTCTGGTTCCACGCATTCGTATGTTTCATCTTACTTTGCTTCATGTTTGGATGTATGATGTGCCGGAGAATTTCAGCACATTTTGATACTACTTGCTTAGATTTTAACTTGTTTTACATGCAATTTCCCTCGGTACTTATGTAATTTTAGTGTTTTTGCAGTATATGAAGTGTAAGGACCTAAGAGCATGGAAAAGAGTTCAAAAAGCCACCTAAAGACAAGAAAAAGAGCAGAAAAGCATCGCAGAGGTGAATACGCTATCGCAAACATCACATGCGAGCCGCATACTTCACATCAAGATCACAGATCAAGACAGACTTTTGGGTAAAATTGCACGTCAAGAATGCAGTCGCATATGCGATCGCATAACTGGTATGCGAGTAGCAAAATTGCACACGGAGATCACAGACCAAAGCAGAGTCTTGGGCGAAGTTCAAAGTTAGAAATGCGATCGCATCTGCGATCGCATAACTGGTATGTGAGCCGCAGAAGCAACCGCAAACCAAGCACGAAGTTTATTGAAGGAAGAAATCGCGATACGAGATGCGGTCGCATTTCTACAATGCGGACTGCAAATCATGAATGCTATGAAGGCAGACCTAGGGGTGAAATCTGTGACAGACGTGTCAAAATTGCGGACCACATTTCTGTTATGCGACAGAAATGCGGTCGCATTGTTGACTTCAGGGCAGATTATTCCGAATTTCGCCTTGATTTTTGGGCCTCTATAAATAGGTCTATTAGGGTTTTGTGGGGGCTATCTTGTCAGAATTTGCAGCAGAAAGTACAAGGCTTGAATATTCCTATCTCTTAGAAGCTTTTGGGTCAAGAATCTTTTACGTTGTAAGCTTTATGACAATTAATATTCTTTTGATTTCAGATTTTAGCATGAGTAACTAATTTCAAACACTAAGGTTGTGAACCCTAAATGGGTGTGATGTTATTGGGTGTTTGATATTGAGTATATATTTAACGGTTGATTGATATTTATTTATTTCTCATTCCTTAATCATTGTTGGTGGTTGCAAACATTAATAAACACAATTAAATTCCATTTTTTCTTGGGAAAGCGGGGTAGAATTTGGTAGAAGTAAATATCAAAGACTCAAGGCTTTAAACCTTGTTTAATAAAAACGCTTAGGAATAAGTGGGTTTTAATTTGGCATAAATTGATTGTTCTTAATAACAACTATTTTATATTTGGAAAAATCATAAAGAGAAAATATTACCCAACTATTGGAAAATATTGGGTAGTCAATTAGACATCAATTGCATATCAAAATATTCTTCCGTTAGAAATATATAATATTGACATCGATAACATTACACTTCATTAATGGGGACACAACCTTGGTTTCTTTAATCATATTATTCATATTCTAAATATTGCAATTAGACTTTATTTAAAACTAAGTTCACTTCATACTTTTGTTACGATTACCTGGATAGAATTACGATTGTAGTTGAGTATTACGCTAATCAAGTAAACTTTTCACACCTATTCCCTGTGGGATTCGACCCCAACCTTGTTGGGTTATTATATTTGACATCGATCGCTTACACTATTTATTAAGGTGTAATTTGAGCGTATCAAATTTTGGCGCCGTTGCCGAGGAATACGGTTTTGAAATTACTAATTTGTGTGTGCTTTACTGTACGTCTTATTCTACTCTATCACACTTTGTTTGTTTTGCTTAGTGTTGATAGGAAAACATGTCGGAATATGGTGACGATGTGGAGGCAGAAGTGGAAGGAAATCCTTTTGCGGATATCGAGGAGTACATTGAGAATACAAATGCTATTGTACCTCCTGCTATTGGTGCTGCAACTTTCAAGGTGGAACACGGGTTAATCCTTATGCTCAAAGCGGATGGATTTTTCAGGAACTCTACTGATGATGATCCAACACAACATCTTAGGAATTTCTTGGGTATATGTGCAATGCATAAGCAGAACAATGTCTCTGATGATGCCCTAAGGTTGAGATGCTTCAAGTACTCTCTAGCTAGGGATGCAAGGAAGTGGCTTTAGAATCTTCCTCCAAACTCCATTCATTCCTGGCCTGAACTTGTCCGAGCTTTCTTGTCTAAATGGTTCCCACAACTACATGAAGTGTGGGATCGTTTCAAATTATATTTGGTGAGGTCTCCCAACCATGGTTTCCCGGATTCTATTTTGTTGGAGAAGTTATACATGGGCTTGGATCCGATGAACCAATCTGTAGCCAAGAATGCAGCTGCCGGATCTTTCATGGATAAATCATTTGCTAGGGTGACTCAAATACTGGACAAAATGGCAAATCCTAATCAAGCATGGCATTCTGAGGACTTCACAGGTGGAATTGCATATGGCTCTCCTTCCTTGAGCAACATGATCAAGGAAAATCAAGAGAGAGATCAAGTGATTGCAGATCTTGCTACGAATGTTAATGTGTTGACAAAAATGTTCACCGAAAACCAAAAGAAGAAAGTAAATGTGGTTGAGAATGTGCATCCCGTACCTAATGAAGATTTTGAGGAAGAAAATTATGTCAACAACTCTCAAGGAGGGTATCAAAGGCAACACTACCAAGGTCAAGGATCACAAAATCAATAGAGGCCAAACCCGCGAGGGCACGGTCACCAACAATGGCGAAACGACCAAGGTAGCTCAAGCCAAGGAAACTGGAACAACAACAACAACTTTTCAAATCGGAGTTCAAATCCTTATGTTCCCCCAAAGGGTCAATGCTCAAATCATAGTTCCTCAAATGAATCTAAGTTAGAAAGTATGTTGGAAAGGATACTGCAAAATCAGAAAAAATCCGACAATTCCATGAGGAACATAACCGAGCTTGTTGTCTCTCATACTGCAACTATTCAAAAATTGGAGATGCAAATGAGAGATCTCTCTAGGGAGCAACATCCACAGCAAAAGGGAACACTCCCTAGTGACACAATTGCGAACCCAAAGGGTAGTGGGAGTGGCCCAACTTCTCATGTCATGGCAATTACTACCAGGAGTGGGAAGATACTACAAGGAAAGGGTGAACAAGCGGTTGAGGTAGAAGAATTCGAAAAAGGGGTTGAGGTTGAAGAGCTAAGTGTTGTTGAAATTGAGAAAATTCCAGAAGATGTGCAAGTCCAAGAGGAGACCCGAGAAGTGGTAAAGGAAAAGGCAAAAGAGACACCAAACAGTCTTCCGCCTATTCCTAGACCTCCTCCTCCTTTTCCTCAAAGACTTGTAAAAAGTGTTGATGATAGCAAGTTTTGAGAAGTTTTATGACATTCTCAAGCAATTATCGGTGGACATACCGTTCTTGGAAGCTTTCCAAGAGATGCCGGGTTTTGCTAAATACTTGAAAGATTTGATCACCAAGAAGAGGACCACCAAGAAATAGGTGGTGAACATGACTCATCGGGTTAGTTCAATTATTGCCACAACCTCCGTTCAAAAGAAAGAAGACCCAAGGACCTTTACTATTCCATGCACTATTTGGGCGCGTGATTTCGCAAGAGCTCTTTGTGATAATGGGGCTAGTATTAACTTAATGCCGCTTGCCATCTACAAACAAGCGGGATTAGGAATGCCAAGGCCAACAAGTATGAGATTGCAAATGGCTGATCGTTCCATCAAGAGACCGGTAGGAATTGTTGATGACGTGATTGTGAGAGTGGGAAAGTTTCATATACCCGCTGATTTTGTAATTCTTGATTGTGCTGTCGACAAAGAAATCCCTATTATCTTGGGGAGACCATTCCTAGCCACTGGAAGAGCACTTATGGATTTGCAACGGAATGAAATCAAATTCAGAGTGAATGATGAAGAGGTTACATTCCAAGCAAGTAAGGGTATGAAGCTATCGAATGAGTATGAAAGCATTTTGGTGATTGATATTGTGGACGATGTGGAAGATGCGGTTGAGATGAAAATGGAAGAACAATGCCTCGGTGAAGCATTGGCGGCTATTTTGGTAAACTTTGACGG